>JAQIXS010002019.1:0-25254 GCA_034700785.1 Rossiulus vilnensis | reverse complement strand
TAACTCGAAATTCGGATAAGTCGAATATTTTTGGGGGTCCCCTGCGACTTCGAGTTATCGAGGTTCCACTGTACATACATTTATTCTTTACAATCAATATTAATCTTGTAACTCCAAAACTGCGTATTGTATATTTTAGTTAGCAAAGAAAACACCAGTAATGTGCAATATTAAATTGACTAAACTCTTATTTTAAAATACAGTATGGAACTTATACCCTGAAGAATTTTCACAATCAATATTGATCTTGTAGCTTCAAAAATGTATTCTGTAAATAGTGATCGGTTTCACTTAGGCGTTCAAGAAAGCACCAGCAACAAGGTGCAATATTAAGTTTACTAACGGTCTGAAGATAATTCACAACTTATAATGGTTATATAATATGCCCTTCAAGGGAAATTTCAAGAGACCATACAAAAGCGGTCAGTGCAAGCAGTTGGTCAATTTGCCAGGTTTCACTGTAGATGCATGAATTATTGTACACTTGGTTTGGGCGATTCTGGGCGGCTTGATAAACGATTTGCTCGGAAATGTCATTAAAACGGCATTGCTAAAGATTGCTTCTTCTCATTTTGAGTGTTGACAGGAGCTACTGCAGACTTGAGCTGACATTAATCGGTGGGGGGCGTCGTTAATTCAAGAATTAGCGTAAAGCATGCAACCTCTGAAGGTCAGCGCCCAGCAGGTTGCTTAATTATTGGACACGTCAAATTCAAGATGAATTCTGGCTCGCGCGGAGGGAGACGCTAATAGACGCGGCGTGAAGACTCATCCGTCAACGGTAATAAAATGCACGAAACGTGGACTGCAAAGAACTGTTCTGCTTTAGGTGTCACATTCGGCCTGGAAGGGGAACGTGTTCAATTGCCACTCTTACCTAGCGCTTTTCATTTGATGTCAGGCGCGGTTTAGGCACCGCTCTCCTGCAGAGTACAGTTGTATTGTATATCAAAAACCAATATGCAGTGTATAAATCTCGGGTGCTCATGCGAATGGAAAGGGAACCCTGGCCCGAAATGGCAGGAAAACAGTGTGGATGTCGATGGATTGGCTTTTTTCTCATACTTCATGCGGGGAGTGCTGAACTCGATTCTGAGTCCTTCCGGATGGAAAAAAGTAAATGTGGGTCATATATGGCCATGCATGATTTCTATGTATGGCTAAACTAGAAATGGATTCATATCCATATTTCACAGACATGGCCATACATTTCTCCTTACAGTATCTGGAAAATATCATACATAACATACGTATTTTAAAATTATGATTTCATTTATATTTGCATACATTATATTTGCTTAAATGAAGCCTCTATGGGTCCGAGATCAAAGGTCACCCCTGTGTACGTAAGTCATAAGTATATTCCGATATCAAACATAATGATATCGGTCTAAATTTGCCGTATATATTTTGAATATGTTTAATGAATTTAATTTAAGAGTGCCATTTTTATCAAACCCATTACAAACAAATACGTGATGCATGTGATAACATTTTCTGATCAAGAAAACAGATTTTATTCAAAATATAAAGTTTGTGTATAATAAACACACAGTGGCATTTTTGGTGTAATAGATGATGGTGTTATTCTCGCATATTAAGCAAAGTTAATAAAGTTAAATTATTTTTACTCTTAGTTAATTCAAAATGGGGTGGGCAACCCTCTCACCGGTGGAAGCTGGGCTGCCTTGGTGTAAAATAAGTATGTGATTCTCTACTGAGATCATTATTAGGGGTATCACACCCCTTTAAATTGAATGAATATGATTAGAAAAATACCAAAGTGACAATGACATTCAGTAGAAAGTTAATATCAAAGAATCCAACATCGAAATTGACCTTGAACATTTTTTTCTTGAAAATTATTGAAAAATTATATCGTTACCTGGGAACGTTAGAGCAAGAGTTCCAATAAGAAAGTTGTAGAGGAGACTTAAACTAGTCTAAAACGTTTAAATTGGCACTAAGAAACGTTTTTGTGAATTTCTCTGAGAATATACCTGGGAAACATGGAAACGTCATTACAGGCTGTAGGGTAACTAGCAGGAAGCTTCCCTGCATGCTGCGAAGGTGTGCAGTAGTGCCTCCTTTATGATTTACAAAAAAATCGATAGAAATTCACTGAGACGTTTCTCAGCACCAATTTAAGCGGTTTTAGAGCAGATCAGATCCCCTCTACAACTTTCTAGACGGAGCATTTGCTCTAACGTTACCAGGTAACGAGAAACGTTTTCTATAACTTTGAAAAAACTGTTTAAGGTCAATTTTGATCACATCCCACTTTCATGTACGTGTACATCTAATTTAAAGGGGGTCCAGGTTATAGTGATGTTTTGACTACTGCTATTAGTATGCTTAGTGATATCACTATTAAAGTGGTTTTTAGACTAATAAATGCAGAATGGTTAGTGATATTACTAAATTGTTTACTAATATCTCCACATATTACTATATTTGTACTGATATCTACTGATACTTCCACCAGGGTGGGCCCGCTATTTTCCATAGATTTCAGAAAATCTTGATACACAATTTACATGCACATATGTTGTTTGAATATTCAAATTTACGCAAGTCTACATAGCTTTATCGTGTTTTTCATCAATACATTTTTTAAAATAAAAATGCCTTCATTACTTTGTACATACAGCAGTTCCATTAAAATGTATTATTAATTATCGTGTATATCAAAATAAAATTGCTGCTATATTCAGGCCCACACACTTCGTCATTAATATTTCTCAAAGATGTCACAGACAATATTCTGGAAAATTGAAGATTATTTTGATTACGTTTTTAAAATATGTCCCATTTATTTATTTAAGAAAACGTTATGCAACCATCTCGCTTCAACTTCATTTAAATTTTATATAAAAAAATGAGTCATTTTCAAAATACAAAAAAGGTGAAAACCTAGCGGCCGACCAATTCCACACTATAGTGTAAGCAAATTTAGCATTTATACTGAGTATCTGAAGCATATTATTCTGCATGGTTGGCATCCTTTTCGGTCGGCCTTCATTAACATTCTTCAGCAAATCACTGTGGAAAACTATGGGCTAAAATCCATAATTTGAGGTTAATTAAAGCGTGACGTGCAGGCACTCATGTGCCTCATGAATCTTCAAAGTAAGACACGAGTGGCAGAAGTTGACGCCCGCCTGGCAATCCACGGAGATTTCTTCTGGGCGGTTGCACCAAGCGCTGCTTTGACCTCTGAAGTACTTTACGTGGAAATTGTTTGACTCAAGCGTGTCGTACTTATCAGAACGCAAGATTTTTAAATTTTAATAACGAGTCTGGATTAGCATAGCATCAGCCAACAACAGAAACTCTGAACAGCAGACCGGAAGATTAAGCTAGGGCATTTGTTTGCTTAGTGAAATCCTTTCGCATTATCGTTCCAGCATGACTACTCGTAAATGACGTTTCAGGAAGCGCATTGCTGAAATTCCGCATTCTGGATCCAATTCTCCTTTTTTTTGAGAAATGGTCTGTCATCCTCCATGACACGTCGTTTCCGCACTGTATGCAAGCGAGGACTTTGCAGATTGGCTGCTTGACTGACATCCCATCTTGGTCTCTGTCTGTTTAATGTAGCCAGCTGTTTAACCTGTGACCTCACCGATCTATTTAACCCAAGTAAACGCCTAGGGCGCGAGGGGTCTTTGGAACCTGGGTGCTTTACTGTCCATTGACCGCCTTGAACGACCACCGTATGGGAATTGCACGAGTGAGTGACCATCGCTAACCTTATCATTTAGGAGATGCTCAAATGGGCCATAAACTCCCCAGGGAACTTGTTTCTCCCGCACATATACGGCGGTTCTTTCAAGAGCGTCCTCGGAGAGTGATGATATCACTTCGATTTTACTTTTACTGGAGTCTTGGATGGATCCGCACCCTAACCACACTGTAATAATATCGCCGTTATTGCCGAAAAAAACGACGCCTGGAGAGCTCTGTGCCATCCCAGCTGGTGCACATGCGTGAATGCAGCGTCAACAAGCATCGAAAATACGCTAAGAAAAGCATCGATTATCCTAGGGAAACAAATATCAGCCCATTGTGAAGCAGTTTTCTAAGTATCCGATTTTTTGCCAATGTGCAGCTATCGATCATGGGTCCACACTGTCCTGGACTTTATCGCAATTCTGCCTAATCCATAAGCCTATACCGTAGATAATGCAGCTTTTCGACCTGAAAGAATGTGCAAAAACATGAGAGTAGGAGAGTGGAAACAGCATTATATTTAAATCATTCGGTGAAACCATTGCAAATATCTTTGTCGAGCAGGTTTCAAAATATCAACAAAGGGGATATTCATTTCGCTGCATTGCAACAATGGGCGGAATGACGTGTATTTTACTAAGCGGGAATGAAAAATCTGGCAAACGAATTCATTTGTTAAGACAAGTAAAGGCAGAAATGTCAGTGTTTGAAACTGAAAAATTCGCGATTTAAAGAACTTCCCAATAGGAATAGTGTATGCCATTGTTTAAGGTGGATCAATAGTGTTTTAAAAATTGTAATTTATCACTACCTTCAATGGCTGTTAAACTCAGGTGTGATATTTTGGTTAAACATTTAGCATAAGTCGGTTTTTTTATTCGATGTCTTTTACAAAGAATGCGGACATAAATTCATATGATTTTTTTTTCAGAAATTTCATTTACAGCCCTTCAATTACAGGTAGATGTATTACTATAATAGAAACTATATAAAAAGTGTGAAACATTCATCATTTATATCCTAGTTTGTTTGGTTTTTTTGCTTTTTTAATCGCCTTTGACGTTTGTTTACTTGCAATATTTCTAAACAAAACTTTTATACAAATATTGCTTACTCCCTACAATTAACCCAGATTAAGCATTAAAAATGGCACAGCTTTGCAAGTAAAATCTGCATTACATTAGCAATGCAGATAATGGAAGGTGGGGCTCATTTCTTGGCTGTGTTTAGGGGCCAGCAGCAACTTTCCAATAGCCATATTTCCTCATCTTATCATTGCATTATAGGATAAAGCGAGTTAATAACCTAGTACAGGTATCTTTAAAAAAAGCCAAAAAGCTCGAATTGACATTTTTTTACAAAACAAAATTACTCAAATTATTAGGAAAAGAAATTACTTCAGGTATTGAAGTTTGTATTTTAGGCCTCTGAGGTAAAACAGCCAGGTTAAACCAGACAAGATATGGTAAAACATATATTTATTGATTTAAACATTGTCATGTTCAGAGGCTTACCATTAACACGTTTCTGACACCCAAATTAGAAGACTAAACCGTGCTATAAGCATGTGCTTTAAAATGTTTATCTTACGACCAAGCACTTCCACAGCAGTGATAAGGTAAATGTGCTTTAGATGCTTTCATGTGCTATAGGCCAAATATTCTCAGCTTCAGAATTTCCTTTCGCACTATGTTGTTCGCCTATCGCACCGCTTAACTTCCGGTTCCTGTTACTCTCAGTACACCTCTATAAAATTCCATTACCATATCGATCGCTCTGCCTCCCCATTGGGGAGCTAATGTTACGATGCTAGTCTCTGGCCACAATGAACGCATCTCGTTGGATTTCTTCAGTGAACCAGAAGTTACTACCCTTGTACACTTCCATAGAGCTTTACAAACTTCCGGCCGGGACTGAGTTAGGAAGGTAGAAATGAGCATTAGGTTTTCATTAAAATGTAAGAGCCCTCCATGCACCGCGTGACACAGGCAGTAGCTGTGATAATCCATGGTGACGTCTTCATATCATGTACCCTTTAAACATTAAAAACAGGAAAATATGGAATATTCGAAATTTGTTGAACTACACAAGTAAACGAGTCGAAAATGGAAACAGTTATGTAAAATTGTCAATTTGGTGTTTGACGTAAATGAAAACATTCCCACAACTCATGTTCTGTGGATTTATTTTCCATCGATCCCTTCGAACATGGAAGAAACGATTTTGTAATCAGAATCATTTTGTTAAATGCTACTTTCAACTCATTTATGGAACACTCGGTTATTAAAATTCTTTCCACTTCTGCTTTAGCATACACATACATTCACACCGGAAATTAAATCACGATAAGCCTGACGAAACCATTTCCTTCATTACAGGTCGTTAAATATTTTAGACCTGACGTTCAACGCCAGTGGCGTTAGGATTTTCCAGGAGGCTGCAACTGTAAGTTAATTGCTCATTTGCATATAAGAATTTAGAATTCTTCTTTGGAGTTAATGAGGTTTAATTTGGAAATGGTGGTGATCTAGTTTAATATAAATCATAGTTGACAATGTACCGGAAGTCTACAGATGAAAGTAAGCCGTGCAATAAGAATTCTGTGCAATAAATACGTTATTTATTGGACTTTCCTCCCAGTGTTTATAAACGTATCCTATGGACGTCATTATTCAGATATTTGTTTGCTAACAGTATTATAACAACCAATTAACAAGATCACCAAATGATTTATTTATATAAATTATTTTATCTGTCGAATATTAGGTCAAATGGCGGAAACTAAACGGCATTTAAATTATATGTTGAAGCAATTTTATGTCGATATACAACTGTATGACGCCACACGTTAACGACAGTGTGACGTTAGCATTTTTATGATTAATGTGAGGTCTTTAGTTGGCCATTTGACCAAATAAATTAATCTGGACCATTTGTGCTACTTAGGACGGACGAACCAAGGGCGTGTGTGAGGAATTGGTTAATGAGTCACAAATCGATTTTTTATGGGTTTATTAAACAGATGGCAAGTTCTCATTTTTTGAGGAAGGTTATAACTCCAGATTGTGGAGTTTCTAATTGGATGCTTCACTCTCATGCAGATGTTGTGCTCACTAATTGATGACATTTTTCATAAAAAAGCAGTATAGGAATGTTTTTTTTTCGGGAACAAGAGTTACATACATCTGGGATGTAATAAAACGTATTTACCCAGATTTGTAGAATTATAAAAAGCCCACCTCACATTATAGGGGTTGCTGTAGTATTATTAAATATAATAACATAAGCTGCAGACTTCTAAATCGTAATCTCAAGTAAAAAAGAAATATTATTCGTATATTTTTATGCATGATTGCAGTTGTTATTGCAACCTATCAGAATTTAAAAATCTCAAAATAACATTTATTTTTCTACTTTGCTTCGTCGTTAGCTAGCTAATATAAATCATAATAAACTAGTGAACAAAATTATTTCTGAAGCAATTTAAAAAAATTGTAACAATGGTATTTAAGCAGCTTAAACGCTGCATTCGTATAATTAAATCATTGTTGATGAATTAAATAATTTTTTACACTTTTTAATTAACTATATGTACGACGTTCGCAGGCATATATCTGCATTTATAAGCTATATGAGTTTTTTTAATGAAAATGAATTGTTAACTGTCATAGCCTTTTGTGTTTCCAAGGTTTTTAATTACTGTATGGTGCACAATTATTAATTAGATACCAACAATTTCAAACGTTAAAAATGAAATGTAAAATAGAACAACAGCCATTAGGCCAACATGCATGCATTCCAGCTCCATATGTGTGTTGGGCTTAAGAAACCTGTATTTATTGTTCTGATTTACTAATACCCAATTTCAGATGGTCACAATCTTTTTTTAATTTTTACTTAACATCAATTCAATATTGTTTTGCTTGCAGGCGATACAAATATCATTGCACTAATCACGCCACTCACTATTTTATTCATGGTAACTTCCAATAATGAAATATTGGCAAAATACATGGAGGCCTACACATGCAGTTAAATTTAACATCTAAGTTGTAAGGTAAAACCATGGGCAAATAAAGACTGTATTTCGTGAAATGAAAGTAATCTCAGGAGTCCAGTGATTCAGTATAAATATGTACAGTACATGTATAATGAAATCGAATAGGAGGACAAGTGTTTTATATCAATAGGTCTCACAAAACGTTCAGATGAACACCATACGAAACCGGGTCGGATAAACGAGAAGGTGTCGTTTATTTACCTACGCATCTCACCGGTTACGCTGTTTTTATAAGCGCTTTCAAGTGTCTGTCCAGGCATATCGATGCTGAATGGCTACTTCAGCTGTAGTGTGTGTGCGCACGTTATAGGGGCAACTGACTGCAACAATGTCGCTGCCTGGAAATCACTTTTGGTCGATAAATTGGACATCGAAGGCCGTGCGAGCAGAGTGCCCATTTTCGAGAGGGCAGTTTGCTGATTGCCGGTAAAACCTCCTCAAGGCGAAGCATAGAGCCTCTGGAGACTGAAGCCTTTTAAGCTTTCGTTCAGTCAGAATCCGTCAACTCAGTGGATTCGAATAAAACGCCAGACCTGTAATGTCTGTCAATATATTGCACCGTTAACAAGAGTCCAACTCGAAAGAGGTAAGACACTGCAATTGGGCTCTCTTTTGGTGGATCCATCAACGATCTCGAAGGAATTGCCAATGGGGAAATGTACTCCTGATCTGTACTTCTGGAGGAGCTTGTCGTTTTTTGCAAAGATCCTGACAAATCTTACGTCGATGTGGATGTGCAAGAAACCCACAAGAGGTTAAAATACAGGTCGTCCACATAGCCGTAGCATCTTACGCAACCTGTTTATTCAACTTACTCAATGTTTTGAAAAGCGAGATCACAAAGCTTACATTTTTTACGAAAACAATGCTTATAACAAAATGATTATGCACAGGAACGCTGTATAGGCAATAATTAGGTTAAAAATTCAATTAAAAAATGAACGATATCAGTTAAGTCAGGAATAGCCATCAAAAAATGCCCATTGGATTTTTTCATGTGGTAGGCCCTCTTAATCACAAAACATCAATGATCATTGCATGACTGCACTTTTGATCAGATGTTTTTAAACTGTGTATTGACATTTGGGGAAAGCTGAAAACTAAATCTTAAAATATGGACGTACATTTCTCAACTACACTTATTTTTAACGTTACAGTGGAAGATTCAAGAAGGCTATGAGGAAAGAAATCTAGGGGACTTCTGTGGAAAAATAAAAATAAAACAATGCAAAAAAACGATACTAAATACAGTCTTACCTTGTAAGTAGTCTATCTAACCCCATCTCATTATGGTTTGCAGAAAGCCCACCAACATTTCATCAAACTAAATTTATTATTTCTGGTAGAGATTTGACAACCTTTGGTTATTGCGTTTTGTATTTGTTTATATTTATTAACGGTTTTTGCATAGATATATGGGGTATAATCCATCAAATGCAATTTAGTTTTTTCTTTAAAAAATGTAGCATACACAGCTGATTTTTATTATTAACATTTTTTCAAGATAAGTCTATAAAAGCCGCCTTAAATGCTGACACGGAATGAGGTCTGAAAAGCGCTCGAGTTTCGAGAAAAAAGTTGATATTTTCATAAAAAACTGATTGCATTTTGAAGACCTAACCATTTAATCCGTTTCTTTATTATGAAATAGTATAATCTTGCTTAATAAAGAAACTATTTCTATTTCGTGAATACATTGTTGCTCAAAATCTTACTAAACTTTTTGAAGGTGAATGTCCAACTAGCATTGTGTTTTCACATGTATCAGATTACCAAATCTATTAGGGGCTTTGCATCTGCCAAACCTGGGAATTATGTATGAAATGATGTTCTGCGAGGCCTTACTGTATGTTAGACACACATGTAGCATTGTTTAATCATACAGTACATGTACATGTATGTCCGGAATCGCTTCACTCACTCGATGGTTAACTTTCGATTAACCACTTTGAACGTTTGAAAATATTAAGTGACATACATGTATGAACGACAGGCCACAAGCATATTAATCGGGGTGTGTCTCTCACATCCCATGGCAAAAACTCAGTTTTTCAATATCATGGCGAAAACGTTGAAAATTTCGTGCACAGAAATCACTTGTACATATTAGCAAAGTACACGAATCTACTCTGCAAAAGCAACGCATTCATAATCAGTCTATCTACTAATCTGAAAAGTTTTCTTTCTGCCGAATAACCTTGCAATGGAATAGCTTCTCTGTTGGAAGACTCAGGCCAAGTTTTGATGATTTGATCATTTTTTAGAGGGTGCGGGAGGGGGGAGGAGGGGCTGGTCTGGGTCACTTCATCAAAAGATACGGTTTTTGAGGTTCCAGAATGAAGAGATATGTTCGATTCGTATTCGTTTAACCAAAGTGGTGCTCAAGTCATAACCATTTGGTCAGTGAGCACATTACACATTTTCACGTCACGGATGCATGGTTAGAAGCTCCATCGAGGGTTGATTAGCAACGTTTCTGTAGGAGCCGGCCATTTTACATTCCGCAACATCAATTTTTATTGCAAATATGAGTTCATTCCATGCCGTTTCACCGAAATACACGTGCAACCGCAATGGAGTTTTCCTGGAATGGTTAAAGCCGTATCTCTCATTGGAGCATTCCAAGAAGGGCTCATAGTCTTATCGCACTTAATTTATTGAACTCGGTGCGCTGGAATACTCGACATGTTATACTTGAGTGGCTCGCCAAAACGGCTAGTTTAGATAGAAAAATGACGTTTTCCAAAAGCTATAAAATTGCCTCTGAACTTTAACGATTACATATCGTCTGATCCAAAATGAATACTCGTCGTTTAAACTCAAAGTAATTTAGAAAAATAGACAGAAACACCATTTAAAACCTTATACCCTTGTTACAGTGCTACATGGAGCAACCCTTGAAGAACGTGTTCCTTTATCATGAAAAATATTGCATCAGCACATTAAATATTTCTTTGAAAATTTATGCAAAATTTAGAAGACAAAAATGAAGAGAAAAAATTGCATTCCTTAATTACATGTATTTCAATCACAACCACTCCACATTGTTATTGACCGCTTTGCCAATACAATGTAGTTAATTAAAGTAAATCTGAATTACCAGTTGATGACTAAAAATATCATGTGTGGCATTTTGATAATTGCTTAAGGTTTGGGAGTTTTGAACCAATTCGGTTAGCAAATTCAGGAATACGGTTTTCCTGCGCATACGCGTATGACACATCAATATTTAACGGCATTTTTAGGCATACAGATGAATGCCATAAATATTTAAGTTACTAAAAACACAACATAAAATAACAAAGTTTTTTGGAGAATATAGAGTACCCAAATATCTATTCCTTTTTGCTGCATTTTTTAAATTCTTAATACAAGTACATGTACTTTTGTAGTTCTGCAGTCAAATAATTGGACATCAAGCAAAATCACAGATGTTTTGTCTAACTCTGTTTTTCCAAATTATTTTATTTGCCATGTCGCTGCGGCACCCAACGATTGCTTCCAAATTTGGGCTAAAAAACCTACAGACAGAAAAAAAAATCTTCACATTTCGAAACAGTAGGTGGGCGCCACAACGACAGCAAATAAAACAATAATCTGGAAACCAAAATTTAAAAGAAAAAAGTCAGACAAAGCAGCAGGCATCCTGCTATGTGCTCATACAAGTCTGAAGCCACATTTCAGAGAATACAAATAAAAATGACACTGAAACGGCAAATTGAAATGTTAACATTTATTCGCTAATTTTGTGCTGCGAATAGGCCGTTCTAAATGAGCGCCTTAAAGGCGCTTAAATTTGCGTCAAGTCACTTTTGTGTATTCTTTCTGCTGCATCGTTACTCTCAAAATGACAACATATCGCTAATTGCGTTTCAATTACGTTATTTAAGAAAGATAAGTTTATTCACAGAGTAACAGACTGCACGAAAAGAACGCCTGTTTGAACTGGGGACGCAGGACAGAAATGGCACCACACCCAAATTGAAGCCTTGTCTTTGCTGTCATTTTTTCTTAGCAAGTAATTTTGTTTGAAATTTATGAAACAAACGCTGGGAGGTAGCTTTAATGAAGCACCCACTCACAAATATTTACCACTCTCTGAGTGCGGAGGCACTTGTCTACTTTGAGAGCTTCGCCGAAGAAGCATATGCGGTGATATGCTAATTGGACGAATCGGACATAATGACATTTCAAAAGGTTGTTGACCAATGCCCAACAACTTGACCGTGTTTTAACCTAAAGGTGTATTGGCTTTAAATCTATTCCCAGAATCACCAGATTCACCTTAAAAATATGAAATAAATAGGATTGTTTCATTCCTGTTCGGCAGTCAGACTTCGTTGAGCTTGCTGCTTAATCTATTCAAAGTTGAAGTTACAGAAAACTACGTCAGCTTCTTGCTAAATAAAGTAGTTGAACAAAAAGATGGAATACATGTCTTATGAACTATTAATTTGAGTATGAAATTAAAATACGTGTTATAAGTAAATAATATAACATGTCAGACCTGTCGACAGCTACTATCTGTATAGTTATCGACATGGTTTAACATACGTGTAGGTTTATCATGCACATGTAATCAGTGTGTATTAATCATATGTGAACCTGCTATTTCAAAACGTTTGTTTCAAAACGAACACCTTCAATTCTTAACACATTGCGTTTGACAGTTCAGTGTAAGATAATGTAGCACAATAGTTCATTTATCCGTTATACATCCTTTACGTTATATCTGCATTGTTATATATACGCTATTATAATTTACAGTGTACGTTATACATCCTTTTGGGCATCTAGTTAATTTTTTATTTTATTTTAGTGTTTCTTCAAATAAGACGTGGGAATGAAGTGGCGCAATATACCAGAAACATTTTTTCTCATTTAAAAAGTTATACATTTTAAAAATAATATAATGAAATAGCCTAAAGCCTAAACTGTAATACTGCCCTATAAATAGCAGTAACCCTGAACCTAATGTACTTACACACATGCATAAACGATATTTTTTTGCGTTTGGTTTTCTAAAAGCTTATAGTTTCTTTCTTTCCTTACACATGCACCGTCTGATGCCTACCTTGCCTACGTTTGTCAATATTTTGCGTTTCATTCTCTAAATGTGTATTTTTATCGCATATAGGATTTTATCTCATTCCTAAAACAATCAGTATTTTTATAACGAAAATAACGACAAGGTATAAAAATGAATCTTTCTCGACGAAATTGCGCAGTTCTCTTTAGCTTTAACGAATTCTGATTTTTTGCTAATTGAAAAGGGAAATAATTCAAATGAATTTTTACACATTTACACTATCGGTTAAACTTGCATTACTTTAAATCAGTTCATTTATTTAACAATATGGGACGATTTTAAAAACGGGAAAGCATTAAAGAAAGTATCCCTGCTTCGAGTGTTTTTATTGAACTAGGATGTCTTTATGTACGAGCATACTTTGAATGAAATGTTTAGGCAACGGATTTTCTTAAAATTGTGCATTACATTTTTACAAAAAAAAATTAAAAATAATAAGGCTACATGTATACATTAAGGCTATTAAAGTATTAAGCATTTTCACTCATGGAAGAAATAAAACGCATAGAAGGTTAAAACTGTAAGTAATTTCACAATTTTTCACAGTTTCCTATAATGCATAAATTTAAATTTTCGACACAGCTCACAAATAAAGTAATAATTATTTAAAAATATAAATTTATCATACGAAGAATTTTTATTTCAATAACCGTATTACTTTGTCTCATGCAACTTTTCAACAACATTTTGTACAGTTAAACGGTCTCTGTTTGAGTACACAAATATTGTCCATGGAACAATGCATGCACATGTATGCGCCCAGTCCAAATTAAACAGTCGGATAGACTCATGGCCAGATGTTCAGGTTGAGCTAACATATTCGAAGCTGCATTTATTCAGTGCAGCATGATTGTTCGCTATTATATGTTTACTTAGGCCGAAACCACACCGAAGCGAACAGAACGCCTAACTCAGGCTTTTGGAAGCAAAAAAATGGCAAGGAGTTCGGTGTGAATCGGGCTCAGTCGCACTCAGTTGCTATTTGGTCGAATAATCAGATCAACCAAGTAGTTGTGCATATATTGGGAACTTCTTTGCTTGCTAAGAAAGATTTTACGAAATTTAGTTTAAAACTGAGTGTAAACGCACTAAATATCACGTGCCTTGTTGGTCAATATGTTTTCGCTTTCTAACCATCCTGATTTTGGAAACATTTCGAAAAAGAACTGAAAAATACTCAGGAACTCTTCGCATGCATTTCCATTCCATCTACATGTATGGCATATGTCGTTTTCCAGATCCAAAAACCCTCATTCGCCATCATACAAAGAACGGAAAACGAAGTACAGTATGCCGATATACTTGCGTATGCCGATAAACGATATATTGGCGGAATTCGCCAGTAAAACATGTGGTGGTCGAATCGTAACAAGATGACGTTGTTCCTGCAATATAAAGTACCATTGAGAGCAAAACAATTTAACATGTACGTTACATGTATTTGGTTTCATAGTACAAAGAAACTCCTTTATCCTTTCGAACAAAGTGTTTATTCAAGGGTATTACAGTTTGAATGAACAAATTGTCAATAATCGGTGATTTACATCACATGAGCCGCTGAAGGGGCATTGGAATAATCGATCATTACAGGGAAGTGTCATCAAATCTCAATGAATTAATGCACGTTCACTGATGTAGGTGCGTCATGTGTCTTTGTAACATTCTTGCATGACAGGGTGCCTGACAATTTCACAATTACGCATCGTGAAACTAGATGCAATTATGACGATATTCATTTTTAGAGTTTCTCATGATCGGGTTTTAAAGTCCCGCAACTTGCCAACTATCAAACAGGGTCGACCAAACCAGACAATCATGATACGAAAGGGAAACCCTCAGCAACCACAAGTGATCATTTGATTGCATGGGACTCCATGGCCCTATGGTACTATGGAATTTCTTCGTATATTGACCTCTGAAAGGTTCTTTGTGCATTAATACAATTTTACGGTAGCGTGTTTAGTTAAGGATAATGCGTCTAGGCGCACGATTACACATTAGTCAGGGAAATGCGCCCATGGGGAAATTTCCCTTGAAGTGTATATGAGTAATCATAATAAGATGTGAATTCTTTCGACAATTTTGAAAACTGCATCTTCAGAATGTAAGTTCCATACTATATTTTTAAATACAATTTTAGTATACTTAATATTGCATCCTATTGCTTTTGCTTTCTTTGATGATTAACATTGGCAACACACGCATTTTTAAAGCCACAAGATGAAAATTGATTGCAAAAATTAATTTTATGTACTTGTTATTTTAGTATATTGCATCATTAAAGTCAAATTTGATACTTCTATTAAACTAACTTAATCTTTATCATAATAAAATCTTAAATAAATACATATACACTGTACATGTCATTTTTACATGAGCGTGATAATTAACTTTTGTTTAAAGTTTGGGTTCGGTTAAGTTAGGTTAATTAAAAATAATTTTTTTTTTCAAATTTTCCAATACAAATTATTTGGATAAATTGACCACCTGACTTAGGTGACAGATTTTGTCCGGTCCCTTGGGTGGTCACCATAGCCAGGTTTTGCTGTATTATTAAGCGAGCGCTATATGCGAAAGTTTTAAAACATCAGCATTATCAGTCATGGAATTTAGGGGTTGTTTCGGGGCACTGTGCAACTGCACGGTTCCCCCTTCCTCCTAATAAGGCCGGAAATGCCATGCTGCTTTGCCACTTATCATTAACGGCCAATGCTTTTCAAGAACCAATTTCATATATTATCACCAGGTCGCATTTTCAAAACATTAGAATGCTACGGAATTTATTCAGCTTGCACACATGCATAATAGCACATACTGCATGTATAGTTAAATAGTTAAGTTGGCATGGTATCGGTGTGCTTATTTTATATCAAGGCTTTTTCGTCATTTGCGATCATACCCGTATGCAAATAACTGCCAACAAAAGTGACATTTCTTATAAAATACGGTTTCCATTGCTTGATATTAAGGATATTAAGCGAGGCACACGAGCATCAATGCTTGTTTCTCGACAAAGGTGATTTTATCTGATAAGCAAATGGCGTGAGAAGATCGTCTGGAGTGCGGCCTCACGAAACTCATAAACAAAATCTACCCATAAGTGGTTTTTTTAAGTCATAAACATGCAGAGGGAGATGCCAGCGTTGATGCAGTGGTTTTCAGCTAAACTAGTTTGATAGCATATCTCAAATGAAATGCTTTATTTAATGTGATTTGTCACATGGAGGCAGACACCTAATTTTATATGTGCCGTTTTTTATCAGAAGCATAAGGTGCTGAGAAGGACATTGCCAGTCTTGGTAATAGGACAGAGTCAACTCTATGTATAGAAGAAACGTACAGTGTATACATGAACAGCATTCAGTCGTTTTAACAACTTAAATATTATGGAAAATAAAATGACTAACCAAAATTGTTTTGCTGGGACGTAATGACAGATTAGACCTATTGATAAAAACTAATCTATCAGTGTATTGAAAACGTATGCTTAATATAAATAATACTAAACTATATACTTAATTAAGATCCGGTTGCCCCTAGTCTTTTATAAGCTATACAAGTTATTTAACAAATACTGTATATTCTTTAAAATTATCTATTGTACACGTAAATACATTTTCCAAACTTTTTACTCAAACAGAATGACAATGTATAATACTTGTACATGTTGGCCAGGCAGATTAATTGTCACATGTATACCCATGCCCAACTTTATTGAAATATATTGCTTACATGTGCTGTAATGCACGCAAATACATAAATAATAGTAATTGATGATAACATAAAACTAATATTTTATATTCAGAGTATCCATGACAATAAGAATATACTTTATAAGCGATAGTTTTCTAATTTCTCACTTAATGTACATAACAAATCCAACTATTCAGTGTACCCTTAACTTTAGACGCCCATTGACAGCATCCTATGCATGTAAATAATAACATGCAAATACCATGTAAATAATAGAAAGGACAATTTATGACGCATTTATGCATGCACTAGTTCATGTACTGTATATGCACTGCATTTTGAACAAATGGTCGCATTTTAACTTTGTAAAACTGGCTGAGTAAGGTTAAGCTGCTGTTCATTTCCAGGAATTTGGTTCCGAATTAATGAATTCCCAGAAGCGGTAGGAATTCCACTCCCTATAAATTCTACGAGACATTCAAATGGAAACGACACCGAATGCATGTTTCAAATACAAGATAAACGCCAACGGCTTATAAAAATGTCACTGTGAAACCCCTGGTATGCTAATGCCAGGGTTGACCTTTTTAGACTACATGGGCATAAATAATTTAAGTTATGAGTGAGGAACGTGAAATATTATCTTCGTGTAAGCTTCATCTAATCTTGTATGAAAATGCTGCGCGAATTCGCGGAAAGCTTGGCCAAACTCGGGTCATGGAATTGCTAAACGTTTCTAAGAAGTTTCTAAAGCAAGTTTAAAGCTACTTATCCGCATGCTCAACTATTATTATATAACTTATTCAATCACAATCTTTAAAAACCGCGCATAATTCGACTTTAATGTTGCGAGATTCCGAGAATACCATTTTTGGAACTTAAATTAAACATTATCAATTTCGCAGAAGCCAACCAAAATGAGCGTAAAATAATTACATGAATATCCAATGTCTCTCATGTACAGAATGTTATTTGGATATTAGCAGAACAGGAAAGATTTACAAAAAGATTTTGGACATGCAGAATAATCAAAGTTGCTGATTTTCGTAATGCTACTCAAGAAATTGGTAAGCATAAACCCGAAAAAAAAATTAGAAATGTATACATTTCAAAACTTGTCTTTATTTGCAAAAAAAATAATATACCGTAAACTCATTATTTGAAATGACTATTATTCCACTTTCCACGCAGTGATTACATCAAACATGTAACGCCTTGATGCTTCCGTAATGTACGTATGGACCGTTTAGCATATTTTCAATCTATTTACCTCAAATGAAAAAAACACTTCCTGTTTTCAATCACTGCATTATGGTAATTGAGATTTGCCGGACGCTTACCGCAAAAATGCAATCATCATTCCGACAATGTGCAATTCTTATGCTCTACATTTGTTAGGCTGCTATTTTTAGTTTCATTCTTTACTTGGTACATTCGTAATTGAACATTCGCAAATAACCGCTATGGTGTTCCCACTTGAAAACCAGCTTACAATTCGATAAGCTCGTTGATGTAACTTATATAGGCGCTGAGAATTTCACTATTGTCATAATATGGATTTAGTTGAAAGAACGCTATGGTTTTCACTTTATTTGCAATAAGATTAGTATGAAAACTTTTCGTTTTATAATTTTAACTTCGTAAAAAACACGAGTGCAAACATATTTTTTTTTGGTTGTCAAAACAAGGCAAGATGGGTAACTATTTGGAAAACAATTAAATGGATCACACATGGCAATACAGATAACTAGATAAGAAAGATTTTAAAGTGATTAAAAATAGCAAAATGTTTTCACGTTAAATTCGGTGGTTTTTAATCTGTTGATACAGTGTAGGCAATGGCATAGAAATCAAAACCTTTTTTACAAGAGGATGTTTTACACCTTTGTCGTTTGATTTTGTACAACTATCTGTTTTACTAGCATCACTTGCAGTATTATTCGAACATTGTATTTCTTAAATTCACGAAGGTTCAATTTACACTAGTCAGTAATTATATTATAATCATGTATCAAAGTGCCGAAAATTTTGCATTGTATTATTCAAACAAAGATGGCGCACGAGCGGTTTTAAAATATAATTCTTAAAAATCTAACACTTGTTATTAAAAACTTAGCCAGGCCCAAGGCTGAAGTTTTTCTATGTCAATGAAAATAAATATAATGCACTCGTGTCCGCAGTAAGTACAGGTATTCATTCCCGTCAAAAGACTGACATGGGCTAGGTTTTTGTTAAAAATACGGACTTCACAACAAAAATTCGTCCTTGACAAGATATTGTTTACCTTTTCAACCTACATGTATGTACTAATGTTCATAAATCATCATTTTGGGAAGCAAACGGTAGCTTCTTCGACATTGTTTATTTAAAAAAACGAAATCATATTTACTATATAATGAATAATAAATAGTCACACAAATTGGTAAGTAAGTTATCCTATTAAGGGTGGTACCAACCCCAAAATATTAATCAAAGAACATTTAAACCAAACATGTGTAAAACGTGAAGGGTATACGATTGATCAAGTGCTCTTGACAAAACGTGTACATGATGTGACCTTCACAAACATCTGTGCTGATTTACTTTTCACGTGTCTGGGACGTGTCTGGTAAAAATTATTATTCCAATGCTATTATTCCATCGGGAGTAATGTTAGTATTTTAGATTTGTGGGTCCACTTTTTATACACAAGCTGAATTCTCCCAAAATTGCATAGTGTCTGCCACTATTTTAAAATAAGCAACTGGTTGGTATAAATTGAATTAGTGCACGAACATATTATTGATTTCTACAAAGGTTAATTTAGTTACAAATGGACAGGATTTCGTTTATCTGTACTAAAAACACTTTTCAATTACGTTATTATCAGTGGTAGCTTATTGCCTTTTGTGTAATTTTCTGATCAACACTCATGTTAAGCACATGCAGTGTATTTATGCAGAATAAAGCAACAGTATTCACTCCATTTATAATTAAATTCCTTATCTTACTTACAAAGTTTCTAAACTATGAGTGCATCTCCTTCACTTTTTTCATCTACCCATTAGACAGATCGAATTAAAAAATGCGCAATTTTCATAAGTACTTAATGCTCTCTTGGCATTATTCCGAAATTTGTTCACGGTTACGGTCTATAAATCATCGGATGAGTTAATCGATTAAAAATGCATATGTTAATAATACTGTACTTAGAATGGGTAAAGCAATCCTAGACAGACAGGCTTGGGAAAAGGATGCTGATGACTATCCGAAAAAGTACAGTGTAGAAGAAACCATTTCCGAGGGGCTGAGCATTTTTTGATTTAAACACTATCATCTTTAAAAAAAGTATTCTGTAAATAATTATCACTAGTCGTTGATATCTGTGTGCCATTCTGCAAAAGCAAGTGCTTGAATCCAGTTCAAGCTATTTCGGGTAATGGCACGATTCTTTAACCAAACATTTACAGTATGTATGAAGAGTGTCAACCCATAACTTACCAAGTGTAAAAATCAACTTTTCAGGAAAGAAAAAACTGAAGGTTTGTAAAATATATAGACAGCAGCACAGCACTAATGTGATTTTGTTTCAACTTTAATTTTAGACTTTGTACACCACATAGATGCAAACCATTTACAAAAAACGAGAACTTAGTGAAACAATTGCGTTTGTCGATTTGAAACAATATGGGATTAGCGCAGCACTTGAATGATATTCAAACGAAAGTTCAATTTTACGAAAATAATTTTACTTTTTGTAAAACCAAACCTTTTGTGTGCAAAAGGTGCGCCGAAACCGCTGTAAAAACAAATGATAAATCAGCACAATCTCAGAGAAAATCAGACTACAGAGGGCCAATAGTAGTTGAAAGAAAGGTTTCGTAAATAAATTGTTTGTCGTAGAAACAAAAACGAAGGTAGGGGTTTTCTTTTCGTTACGAGAGTGCGCTATCGTAACGAAAGTTTATTTACATACGAAAGTCAGCTTACACTTTCGTGTGCTATGCTAAGTCCCTATTATGCTGCTTATAAAACCCTATTTTCAATTTTTGTCAATGTAGAACTTTTGTATAGCCTTGGCATTTGCGCATAATGCTTGCATAAATGGCGCCAGAATCGTGTGCTCATTGCCAAAAATTAAAATCCTAGAAACTTATTTGTTAAACAATACATTGATGCCAGATAATCACCATATTCGCTGCAAACAAAGAAATTGTTTACACAACTTAAATTTTAAGCTTTCGACAAATCTGGGCGCAGTTCAGCTTTGTATAAAATGCGAATAAAATATCTAGATTAGATCAGCCTGCATTTATTAACTTTTAGTCATGTACCTTCTAAATTGAAGCTACATTCGTCTAAAAAATACCCATGTACATTTTTGAGGCTCTGTGGTACCTTTAAAAATTACCCACTACATGGTAACTCCTGAAACAAGAGTTACGATAGCTTTATACATACCTTCAAGTTATGTGCCTTGTCTGTATACATTATTGCTGGTAACTCCTAATTAATACGAATTGCACACAATGAAAATAAAATTTTAAGCTGCAAATACTTTATTGCATCTTTAACCTTTCTGTTCCATAATACAGTCTGCAAAAAATTTCAAACGAGTTTTCATCCATGAATTATGAAATCCTTTTTCTATGCACTGGTAAAATAACCTATGGCGAATATATTGGTTGATTGTCATGTTAATTCTGTAAATAAAAAAGACAGTAAATATTTAGGCTGATTGGAATCAACAGTAAAGCAAAGCAAAATGAGCTACAAGAATGTAAAATTATGCTAGACACTAATTTAGATTTTAGACTTTAGACTGTCAGTTAGATTTTGATTCCAAAAATAGTATATATTTCAAAGATTAACTTAATACTTGATTCTAGCTATACTAAAACATTTTTATCTTATATCAGTAAACCTTTCATTCAGAAAATAGTGTAAATTTGTAAGATTTACCTTATATACTTCGTCCAAAATGAGTTATTCTACAATGTGTACCTACTGCATGGATAGCCACAAAATGCACTTGCCAGAGTAGAAAGGCACTGGGAAATCATTCTGAAAAACTCGCAATCACAATCACTGTCACTGTCTTTATAGGGTCCTTATAGCTGATTAAAAACTTCAAAATGGCAGAGGCATGAAAATGGCAGCCACAGAAATAACAAGGACAGGTGGTTCCCTTGTTTACTTTCTTCAAGCTTCCTTATGCATGTATTGGTTCCATTTGGTGACATGACCAAAGCTTTTGAAATATATGTAACTCCAATTGATTTGTACCCTGTGTGTACCTACTGCTATTTTATTTTCACTCTATAGTACCTCATATTTTTGTACCTTATTCAGATTTGACCCCTAATATACCTGAAAAAGCATTGTAACTTCAGAAAATCTAGCTGTACCACAGTACCTGAAACGTAACTCAAACACAAAAGGTACAAGGAGTTACATGATTAAGAGTGTTCGCATGCATTGTCAAAATAAATAAAGTGACTGATATAAATTGTGAAACAGCAACATTAAATCTACAAATACACAGCATGAACAACATGTACACGTATAACAGCAATAATTTCGATTTATTACGAAAACCTATACAAATATTATTGTTTGCCAATGGCAGGTGTAACCTAAGTACGTAGTAAATACATTCAATGAGCTCGTGGACATTTTGAGAAATCTGTCTATCTATTCTTTTGCGTAAGCATTGAAAAAGTATGACATTGTAGAGCTAAGCTAACAAATTGTTTTGCCGCAACGTGATTGGAAACTGATGTGCGAAATAACGACAACTTTTTGTTACAAATTGATTATCACATCCAATTCTAGATTCATCTTCCGTTAAGACGGTACGTTTGGCCTACAGCTGATTTGGCCGTTCAATTTATTTTGCAATTATGGTCGTAACCGTTATTTTAATTGTCATTAATGCAGTGGAATTAGCGAATAGCCGTGCAAACGGTCAGAAGAGTCCTCCAGGATTTGACGGAAGAATAATCATTCATGTTATAATCCCGACAGTTCGAGCGTTATCGTTCCTAAGCATCTTCGCACGCCTCACTAAATTGCTGAGCGGCCCTGTGGTAAAGGTGATCGAACCATTAACAACAAGGTCACTAAGTTGAAAATCAAACATTCAGGCATTGGTTTGTGTTTAATAGTGGGATGCAGAACAAGGGCGTATTCGCAAAAACTCAACAGATCGGTGCTATTCAACTTGACACAAGTCATTATTAACTTCAAGTGTTACACGGGGTGTTGATGTTTTTCTTCTTGTAACGTTACCATTACGCATCTAAAGTCCTATTATATTGTACATTAATATTCAATTTATTTCTTCTAGATTTGTTTCATGACCGTTATTTGTTTTTTACCATTTTACACAAACTATTTCTTAATAAAGTGAATTTCGTTACAAAAACACATGCAATGTATCATATACCAGCAGGGCAAATGAAAGAAGGGTGAAAATAATACCAAAAAGGGACCCTGGAGACTAAGAAAAATAAGCTAAAATTTGCATGCATTGTGTGAAGACTAGAATTCATGTTTTGTAAAAGCTTAAAAAATTGCATCGTGTTTTTCATAAACACTCTCCTAAATACATGTAGTTTCATTAATAATTATTATTTCTATTTGTACATTTTTTTAATAAAAAATACAGACTAAATCCATTATTCGAGACAGGTCGACAACAATACATAATTAATAATCGAGTTTTCCACAAAAAAAATGACGCTTACAATGAACTTGAAATTAATTGAGGTTTTCAATCATTTTCGATTTTTTTGCTGTCTCTTAATAATATTTTCTTAATTATTATTCTTATTATTATTCTTATTATTATTATTAATATTCCAATAATTTTTTTAAAGAAATGCATTCTATAATTGAAATCAATGAGTTGTGATCTTCGTTTTCAAAATTTCTGCTTAAGGTGTTTCCATTATTGATATGCCTCACAAGTTTGTTTAGATACATTTAAGCTTAAATCCATAGAATTTGGTCAAAAATATGGTTCCTTGAATCAATAATACAGTACTTTAAGCAAATTTTGTATAAATGGCTAAGCTAAAATCCATGCTTGGTTTGTGAACTCAGTTTTGATAAACTTCCACATACATGTACAGCATTTTATTTAGTGATATTTTTCATAGAATTTTCGACTATACGACGTTCTTCCAATTAACCACATTTATTATCAAAGTTTTGTAGAAAATTTCAAGAAAAATGCGTGGGTATGGTGTTATAGGGTAGACCGGGGGAATGCCGCCACCTTAAGAAACTTCAATTTTTATCACCATCAAAAATCGTATTTATGAGCTAGATCAATTTTTGGAACATACTACGCAATGTTTAAAGGAAATAGTCACAAAAAATTAACTTATTAACCACTGCACTGTGGCGGTATTACCCAGGGAGCTGGGGTAATCCCGCCATGTTTTGTTCCGACAAGATGAAAGAAACGCAGATTTAAAGACATCAAAACAAACGTAAGTGATCGATATTGTTGATTAAAACGTAGGCTA
The DNA here is from genome assembly GCA_034700785.1 of Rossiulus vilnensis. Lineage (NCBI taxonomy): Eukaryota > Metazoa > Arthropoda > Diplopoda > Julida > Julidae > Rossiulus > Rossiulus vilnensis. The sequence continues at coordinate 1,166 of JAQIXS010002019.1, read as the reverse complement.
AAATATCTACTTAAAGGTTATTCATAGCAAATGCAGGCATTGTAACATCTAAAGTTATATACCTCAGCTTATTCAAAGTGGAAAAATAAGATCAAACTTCTTCAAAACAACATTCGTCACTGTAAAAACAAAACAACGCACGCAATGGCTGCCATCCACACGGGGCATTAGTTGTAGCATCGTTCGCTAGTGGTTACGAGCTGTCAGGACGGCTAACCGGTATCCTTGACTAGCATACCGGGAGTGGCGGCAATGCCCCGGGTGGCGGCAATCCCCCGGTCTACCCTATGTACCGGTAGCGCCTCCATTAATGATTGGGGAGTCCATTTGCCAAAATATTGCAAGTTAAGGGAAACAAATCCTATGCACCTCCCCCACAAAGAAACACAAAAAACTAAAGTATATTAATAATAAACCGATCCATTACTGCATAAAGATGGGTAAGGGGCGTAAGAAACTTTTTCCCAACTAATAAATTCGTTCTCAGAGACTCTGTTTCGCTATAATGAAATTGCAAATGCTTTATTTTAATTTTGTTTTTGAAGGAATGGTTAGTAATGAGAGTGAAGTTGAGTGTGTTGTTTCCAACAAAGCGTTACATGGGGTTGGAAGTGTCATAAATATTTCTTCAATTAGCGTTGCATAATTTATGGACAGTCCGTTGGTAAAGCCACAGTTTTTTTTGCGCTAAACCAGTGTTTTCATTTGGGTTATATAGGGTGAGCCAAATAAGAGTAAGTATTTTTGAAAAATTTTCATTAAATTTCTGAAATGATGAACTAATTTTAAAGATACATTGATGCATTGTATTTTGTGAATAAAATTGTAGTGTTTTTAAAACGTACACTTTTTGTGGCGTATTTTGTTTCTAATGTATAAACCTAACTAAACAATATCGACACTTAGATATGCTGCATGCGCTCGTTTAGCACAATTTGTTTTTGCTACTTTTTAAGCTGTTTCTTATTAGTATTAAAGTATTGAAGCAATTTTGAATACAAAAAACAGTGTGTGTATTTTCCTTAATGATAGGCAAATAATTCAATAAAATACTACAAAAAGCGTAGTTTTCTATTGTTTTGTTAAACCACAGGGTGTTTCAAAAAGTACTTTACAACTTTGAAAAATCATATTAATTTATTCAAAGAACCTACAAAGGTGATTGT
>JAQIXS010002018.1:0-25256 GCA_034700785.1 Rossiulus vilnensis | reverse complement strand
GTTATGCGTCCTCAAGAGCGCCACGTAGTCTGTCTATAAGGGCAGGGGAAATGTGTTTTTTATATGTATAAATACCATTTTTATTGCCACCGGTTTTGTTATCTGAAGGCTTACAGGACAAGAAAAGCGTTTTACATGAACTTGAATTTGAAATTTAGCTGGCTGCGTGTGATACACGCTGACCAATTGCAAATGTTGTGGACACGAATCCTAATGCATTTTGGGCAACTCCAACGTGAAAGGGTTTCTTAGGTTTTCAAAGGGGTTTCGGCGCTGGCCACCGTGTTTATGGCATTCTGGAATATTGGCTACATGCATTCGAAACATAAAAAGGGGCCTCCATGTGCTTGGGGGCCCGTTGTGACCAGTCCTTTCTGACAGACTCATAACTTATGGTGGCTGTGGGGGAAAACGTGATAAAAAAGGTGACACTGTTACAGTCCTCATACTTAACCTTTAGGCCAAACCAGTTAAATTTAACCATGATAGATTCATATCATATATGCCCTACTCGGACGCACTCCCTGGCAGGTTCCTCACGGTGAGCACCTGAGATGGAGGACCGTCAGGCTTTTTTTTTATAATTTTTATTTTAAAGTACGTTTGTCTGGGGAAACTGGACGAATGAAGTAATTATTCGTAATCGACTTTGCGATTGGTGTTCGTTGAATATTTGGTTTCAATGCAAAAATCCAAATATGACAGCTTAACACAAATATTCACTAAGGGGCCTTCCATAAATAATGGTCCAAGTTGTTGGGAGCGGGGGTTGACACAAAACAGGCGATCATGGATTAGAAACAAGGTAGGGGTCAGTAAATTTGGATGTACGAAAATTCAAGTTCCTGAGTACAGCGAAACCTTTGAATAACTATTGCACTAATTAATACGTAAATATGGCGTCTTTTGAGGTCATTTTTGTGCTACCAAAAATTATGACATTTATGACGTCATGATATATGTAAATGAGTAGTTAATTCTATTAAAATTTGATGTCATTTATTATGGAAATAGAACGACACATGTTTTTAGGGGGTGGATGGGGGATTTAGGGTCCAAAAAGTTAATATTTTGAAAGAAACCCTTTGTGGGTGACCATATGCAGCGATGGCATCAGTATTTATCGACATAAACAAAACTCAAAAGTGGACAATACACAATTCTGATTGTTAAAACGGTTTCGAAATAACTACATTAAAAAACGCAATGGATGGAGTATATTCTTCTTGTGAAACTGGGAATTTTGCTTGGAAGCTTTCTCTGCCAATGCACACATTATTTTCAACATAAGGTTGCTATGGTCTCGCTCAATGTGTTTAATAACACTAGTGATCAAACGCTTGGCTTGTATATGCTTGGAACAAACATCATTTTAAACACGGAAATCATGATGTTCATCGTGCATAAAACGCGTTAATTTAATGAACACGCACGCATCATAATATGATAATATGTGCATTTCGTGCTAATTTTTTAGTTAACCGTTACGCGTTAGTAGCCTTAATTCAGGAAGCTGAAACGAAGGGGGCGAATGTTTCGAAAAAGTCAATATTTAATTAGACGAAGGGTGATTAACTCGTCCCTAATACAAGCCGAGATAATATGACAATGTTTGATTTTTGATGTTTTTCAATCGGCAGATGGCCGACTTTCAACCTGTTGCCGTAGCTCAAGGTTGTTTGCTGATGCAGGAGGGAGAGGAAGGGGGGGGGGGTGAAGAATTCACGCACCACGTTGTTCTTCAACTTCTTCTCCAGGCCCGAAATTAACGAAGCGGCAATTAGTTCAACCGATGTAAATACTTGGTATGCGTAAGTCGTTATCACCTGTTTTTGTCAGGCGTGATTTGGGTAGGGGTGATATGTGACGAACGTTTTTACACCTCTACTCAGGTGGATGTGCATACAGATGCACGATGTCGTAAAATTGTCACAGATACCAGAGGACTATCCAGTGTGTCTGAAAATCTCGCCTTGAAATATGATCAGCATCGATCGGTTTGACAGAAGAATACAAAACAAGAGTGGGGGAGAGTTAGACTTAATTATTTGCTTGGAAAATATCGACGCTATCTTCTCAAAAATGCCACAAAAACGCTCATCAATTGGGCTTATTTACGACACCTACGATTGACTTTACTTCAGTGGAGTTTTGCGAAACGATGCGTCTCTAATACTCACGGGGCTGGCCATGATTGTACGTCTGTAGTCTGTCCAAAACAAGATTGGTACTTAGCCTTAACCAAAGAGAGCTACTCAGCTTATGGATTTCATCTTCCAGCATAGATGAAGCACATTGATGTCCAACAGATGACAAGAGTTGAGTTTGGCATGATTAATTGCAAACAGCCTTTTGCACTTATTGGTTTATTTCAATCTCCAATTAGTATTATAGTTTTCATCATTCATGGTCCTTCATCGTTCGAAATGGACAACCCTTATAATCTGCTTGTTCCAGGAAGCACTGACGATTACATATGACGTTACTCGATTTATTTGGACAACAAGGACGTAATTTCGACTTTTTTAACAGGTCATTAAACTGGAATAAATGACCAGTACACGACGTCTCTTTATAGGGCGGGATGAAATCCATTCAAGAATATGACCTAAACGTGCTAGCGTTGTTCGGTGGGTGGTCGTTTAAGCAGGTTTCACTCTACGTGTAATAAGAAATTGTCAAGTTCTCGCACGAGGCAAATAAAAACTGGTCGTGCTAAATTTTTTGACCCCTACCCCCTTTATTCCATGAGCATCCGAATTTTGAGAAACACCACCCGCCAACCTCTAACGTCTTTTATGAACAATCCCTTAAAATTGTAAAATACAATATTGTATTGATGTGTTAAGCCCGGCCCAAGAGGATGCCCACCATGCAAATAATTGCCCATTTGAGATTCGAATACTTATTATACTTGCTAAATGTTTTCCTCCAAATAGAATTGGTCGTCTGCTAGGGTTTCAGTTATCTTTTATAATTTAAAATTATCGTTTTTATTTATATAAAATGTTAAATACATTTGAAAAAAACCGTTATGCGACCTCCGAAAACGGTTTTTTTCGAGTTTTATTTTTTGTAAATAAAGTTGAGTTATAAATAAACGGGACGTTTTGAAATTATAAAAAATAACTCGGAAGTTATTGGACAACCAGTTCTACTCGGGAGAAAAAATATTGAATAAAACAAGTATTTTCATGAAGCAAAAATATGTGAGTAATTTTTACAGACAATTTTGTTCCTCAGTTTTTAAAATAACAGTGATTTCAACTACAGTATAAATCAGGAATAATGTAGGGCCTACACGTACACAGAGAACAAGACTTCAATATTTTCCAAACTGCGTTGATGTCAACATTTGGCTTGAAACAAAATTCCACCTGCAGTTGATTTAGTCACCTGCAGCTGTTAAGGTCCAATCAGTTTGAATTTGCGGCGAAACGGTTTATTTGTAAGGACAATTTAGATAGTTACGTCAGATAGGGCACTTTTTACGAGCGCCATTTGCGGCTATGTTCTTACGCGTTTACGTCTCATATTTCTGTGTGGTGTGGAAGGAGCCTAACAGACGTTTAACGAGGCAATTTACCTCCAGATTGTTAGCCAATCAATCAGTTTTCAAAAATGTCATTAATTACAACGTGCATCTCATATGACCACGGGGGGATATCGATGGGAAAGCGGCGACTTTTATTGGATTTTTCTTTATGGTCATTTTGTAGGTAAAGGTAGCACTGCTTCCCCTGAGGAATTAACGACAAAGTTGATTTTTATTGCTCACTGTTTTCCTTCAAGTTGGCATAACTGTCGATGGAATGCATTGTTTGATGAAATAGGAATTTACGATGCTCAGTTTTTGGTCGGTTCATTTCGGAAGGTCAGCTCCAAGACTTTGAAAGTAGGCCACATTATTTGAAAACGTACGCTCCGGAAAAGGATTTTGAAAACTCTTCATTATTTCATTTGGGGTATGAGCCGGAGACGATGATTTCGATTTGATTATTCTAAAAATCGATTTTAACGGAGTCGATTATGGTAAACAAATAATTTTTTTATCGGAATAAAAGTCGAAAATCAATCTCCAAATACATGTAATCCATTTATTTTAATTCATTCAATTCAGCATTAATTGCATGGGCTTCAGAAATTAGAAAGATACATGTAAGAGATGCCCTAATAGAAATTTGATCTACCGTCATCGTCATGGCAGTGAATGTCACGACATTATTCTTCGTACCAGTTATTTGTATGATGCTAAATCGTGCATTAGTATGTGTATTCTCACGTGATTTGAACGCTTCTTCACGTGGATTCGAAGTCATGACTTTTATCGTCAGTACAATAAATGTTACGAGTTACGACATTATTCGTGACAATCATCGCCATGACGATAAGTCAAACATTTGAATGCCTATTTCACTTGATCTCTAAGCTTCTAAAAGTGTTTTCACGTGACATCGAAGTCATGACAGTCACGATTTTATTCCCGAAAATCAATTAAAAGCATGTTCGCAACAACGTGAGTTTTTGGCTTTCACGGCAAAAATGTGGTGACATTCCATTCCATGACTTTAGCAAATTGAAAGTCCACTCGAGAAAAACGAAGCCCTGATTGATGGCAAAAGTATAAAGTTATTCATGCGTTATATTTAAACAATGAATTCGTTTAGGCGCAGTCAACTGACTGATTTGATGAATCATGAATTGACCGGATTGCATTTTCTATGAAAAAGAAAAATGATGTACAGTTACATCTCAATTTGTCCCTCACACGCTCTATTTCGGCAACTTGGTTTCCTCTGGAACTTGAACCAGCCGACGGGATTTCGTTGGCCGCCAGCATCGCCGGTTGGGGGTGTCACGTGACCTTCTGCTGTCGTAAACGTCGCGTCGCCTCCGGGCGCCAATTGCACCATTTTTTGATGCCTCTGTCTTCCCCATTAGGTTTCGGGTGTCGGAACTCATCCGCAACAGACGTGCCCCTCCTACCTCTGGTCAAGTGACTGCGTGCCAACCGGTGTTTGCAGACTCTCTTTTAGTGTGGATTTAGCGCGCGATTTTTTTTCTTCTCCATTTTTATTTTGACCAGTTTTCGCTACTTTTAAACCTCGTACAGTAGTAGTCGTTTCGGTGGCAGGCGTGCATCTCAGCAAGAAGTCCATTCTTCCAGAAAAATCAGAAGAGCAGATAGCATCTACACGAAAACCTGCGGTTTGGCGGTTTGGGAGGAGATCACCATTTTTTGTTTCATTTCTTCGTTTTGCGATCGGTTGCTGCTGCCCACCTGCCAAGAAACTGCGATTTGCGCTCTTCAACGGATGTGTCAACCGGAGGTACTGCCCCCGAAGATTTGGACATCGCTGACCGATTGGCAGACGTCAGTTTTTTGCCGCCTTCGTGCTGGTTGGAGCGCGTCTGAGAGCGTCTCTGGTCGGCCTTGGAGTAAACGCTCTTCATTGGATTTAATACGTCCAGGTGCTATTTGACAAGATCAAGGATGCCATCCTGGAGAGATCTGTACTGGTGAAATATCGCGTGTGGGCTTGAATGGAATTTGACAAGTTTAGCTCATTTTGTTCACTTCATCCAGTTACGTCAAGCGCTGACAGCAGAGCAGGTTTCGTAACTTGGAATTCGGAGAGGTTCCACTCACCCAATAGTGAGTCTTAACGTGAGTTTATTTTAAAAAAAAATATATTTTAAAACCAGAACTCCGAAAAGAAAACGCCTGTCTGGAAATCACGCTCGCTCCAATAAGTCGGAGATTTCCAAGAACCCGATTGGCAAGTTTTGTCTGCTGTTTTAATAATCTCAAATTTCGCTCGATTGCTGCATGGCCAAGCTCTGCCGAAGGCTGGCTGGTGACATCGGAGTTCCATCCAATTAGCACTTCCAGAATGGCCATCTGGTCGGTTTTCCTGTTAGCCCTGACGATCGTTGCCACGATCGACCTCTCGGACGCCGGGCGACGATCGCGGAAATGTCAGGAAGAAAGTCTGGAAGCCAGGGAGAACTTGGCGGACATAGTGTTCACTGGCACCGTACAGAAGTCCTTCAGGGACAGCAAGGCCAGGGCAACTTCGGACGGGCATCAAGGCAAGACGTACAGGGTCGAAATCCGGATCAAGCGCCTGATGAAGGGCAACTTGTCGTTCGCCGATCAACTGGTAGTCGTCGACGGTTTCGGCAACCCCGCGATCTGCCAGGCCAACGTGCGGGCTAGGGACACCCGCATTTTCATGGTGAACGAAATTCTGGAGGATGCCGGATCATCGCCCATCCTCAAGCTCAACTCCAGCCTCGTCAGGGTCACCATACGCAACCTGGAGCGCACCCTGGCGGCCGTCCAAGGTAGTCATTGATAAGATACGTTTCTGTCATGCCTGAACGCTAATTTTAAGACTGAGCCAAAAACCATTCAAGAAAATTACTAGCACATTTTTCCATCAAATACTTATTAAAATTGCTTAATTGTTTTTCCCCCAATGTAGAATTGGTCGTCCGCTAGGTTCTCCGTTATGTTTTATAATTTCAAAATGTCACGTTAATTAAAACAAAAATTACGAAATTTGAACCGTTATGCAACCCGCGAGGCAAGGTTTCCATGCAAAGAAGTCCCGTTTACGGGGCGCGTAACGTTTTTCTTGTTTTTAAATTATTATTTTGAAACTTTTAAATTAAAGCTGAAAGCCTGGCGAACGACCAATTATATATCAAGGGAAAATAAATTTAGCAATTATAACTATTTGAAAAGAAAATAAGAGTAGTTTTGTTGCATGGCTATTTTTTTTTTGTACAATGTGTCATTCCTAATTCACGAGCATACGCATACAGATCAGTAAATCCAATGAAAAGAACCATTATTTACGTAGTTCTTTCAGTATTTTATCTCAAAACATGATCCCATGCAACTTGCTGATGCAATGTGCATATTAAGAAGGTAATTATTCACGATTGAATTATGTCCACTTCTTAATTCCAGCCCTTCTGAAAGTGCGAGATGTCATGCCTTCAATGTTGTTGATGTAATCTAAATGGCGCCTTTTAATACAGTGTGACAATGTAGGTGATCAGAGAACGTGGACGACATAATTAATGCACTTTTTGTGTGCTGTGAGAACACAATGCTAGCATTTTAGCCTGATTAGGAACATTGTCTGAGCTCCAGACAAGAATGCGATGGTCTTAAGCATAGCGATGAATACGGTTTTCAATAGCAACATGCGATTTCACCATTCTTCTATTAATGAGATGGGAATTAATATCTTTCTCGATGCAGCCTATCATTAATCGTCAAGGAGGTTTTTGTCAGCTGAATTGTCACGTAAAAGCGAAAGTTATGATGCCACTGAAAATTCCGATGGCAAAACTGGATTTTTAATAATTCTGTGGCTGTGATGCCCGCTAATAATAGTGTGTTGAACTCGAATTAAAGATTAAAAGATAGATGAATGGGGAAAGGAAATTAATGCCTACAAACTCTAGTTTGAAATGAGTTGGTTCTCCGATAAATTGTGCAGGAGCCAAACGGCAACCCTGGTTACAAATCAGGTAATCAGTAACTCGGTGCATTTAATCATTATCAAGAGGGTATAATTTTTAGAATTAAAATGCGGGCCAGTGGGAACTTTTCCTTAATTGCACATGGACACGCTATTGCGCCCCGCAATATGACCCTGGTCAAGTTTAGGTCAAAGCTTTTCTTAAACGAAACACTGAAATACCCTCGATTTGAGGTTTATTTTATTTTCATCATATTTTTATTTAAACAAATGGTACAGAAATACATGTATGGACATTTTAGACAATGTTTGGTGCCAATATAAGGAGCCGTCCATAAAGGACGTTCTTCCAAAAGTTGAGTTTTTTTGCCCCTTCCATAGTTCTACAGCAGACCGGATAATCGTTCCGGATTGGACTATCCTCCATCCCGCTCCAATGATAGATAGGCTATATGACTTGCTTCGGTAAGTTAATAACTTTGATGAAATAAATGATTGTTATTGGTCTTTTTTGTGGACGGGATGTCGTATATTCCAACAAATTACTGAAAACTAACGTAATGTCTAGGTCGCTGTACCAGGTGTGACAGGTGGTCGTTATACAGTATATTCTGTACTTTCTGAAATGTATTATTTCACGAGGCAACACTTGATGTTCATTTCCTCATCTGCAATTTGTATGCAAGACTGTTAAGATTGGGGCATAACCCACCTTGATCGATTGACTCTCGCTGACCTTTGCCGCTGATGTAAGCAGGGTGTTACAGTTGAGATACAAGGCGAAATTAAAGGCTCATTTTTGGTAGAATTCGTTGGGAGCCACGCTCTGCAGGCATCCGTGGTATAATTACCGTATCTGCGTTATCTCTGGGTTGAGCCAGAGTAAATAAATTGCGACTCTGAATTCAATTTTCGAGCAACTGTCTTGTTTTTTTTTTCTCCCGAAGACTACGAAATACGTAACCTTTTCCCAAACCCGGTTGGCACTCCTAGGGTGAGGGGTGGCGCTCCTCTTGTTTTTTTTATCTTTTTATTTTTTGTCAAGGTACGGCTGCGTAGGCGTTTCTAATAAATATGGCCAGGTTAGGGGTGCTTTTGTCTGGCTGTTTGTCAGTGTTTTCTCAAATCCAAATTATATAATTGGTGGAAAATCGAGTTTTGGCACGCACGAAGATGGAGCTGAAGAAGTCTATCAACCTGTCTCTGTAATTCAAAGCGGGGATGTTTTAATGAATTAATTAATTATAGATTTTGCTAAGTAATTTCACCCGTTTGCCTTTTTAATGAAATGGTATGATAAGTGTTAAAATGCGGTTTCTGGAGACGTTCTTGCTTGGCTAAATCATTTATTTTTCAAAATGTTTTCATTACTAACAACTACGTATATTAAAGAATGACAGAAAATATTGCTAATATTATTTGAAAATTGCTGCTGTTGGACAGCAATTGGATTTGCTCTTTCTCAATTTCCTCTTCTTTTATTTTCTTTATATACGTTATGCATGTATACGTTATAAAAAAAAGCTTTTTGTGCATGTATGTAGGCCTATGCTATTTTTTATATTCGCAGTCAGTTTTCTACGCATCTGGATATTTATTTGTTTTAAAAGTAATCTGGCATAAAAGGAGATGCGTTCAAATGAGAAAAATATGGCATTCTTCGCCGCCAAAAAACCTATGTCTTCCAGAATTAGAAAACGGATCGTTTTAAATGCCATTAATTACGCTGGGACTTGACAAGACTATCTTCCAGAAGCATCCACTTATCGTACTGATGATTGCTAGTAAGCGAGGTCAGCTTAAAAAATGCAAGCAGCTCGCCATCTTGTATGAAGATCATGATGATCATTTTTCCTGTTTGCCATGTTGACAAGAAACGATGACTTATTGCTTTTTTAAAAGCCCTCTCCTTCGTGTTGCTCCTTGCGATTGAGGCTGCAGTCCGTGACATTACTAACTTATTTCGTTCCATATCTGCAGAAAAAAAAAGACAGCAATCTGCTGGGGTACTCGCGTAATTAACCCTTTCCTTTGATGAAATATTTGAAAAGCGCCATCATCCGTTTTCCAGAAGCTATTTCACGTCGCGTAATTCACGATTTATCTTCAGGGAGGACCGACAGTGGCGCTGTTAGTGCTACTTTACAGTGGCCGCGTGTGTTGTAAATTCATATCCTGGTTGGTCAAAGGTCACACTAGCTCACCGGTTTCACCCAAATTTTGCGCGACAGGGGCCATTTTTGTACAGATATTTCAAACTTGTATTTGGAACACTGTTCTAAAAATGAAGAAACAGCGAAGGGACAACCTGTGCCATGTAGCTCCGTGTCTCAACTTGAAAATAGTATCTGTTAATTCATAAGTAATATATGAGAAATATTTCAGGTGACGTCAATCAAATTTATTTACCTTATAAACTTCATATTTAATTTTTGTTCAAAGCTTTTGATGTTGAGTGTTCGCTTCTTCTTGTATGTTTTAATGAAACAAGAAAGCAATATGTTCACGAATTATGACTAAATGAACAATAATTGAAATCTGTTTTAGGTCATTCGAATTTACAATTAACGGATCATTAACTCACCATAAAAAAATTAAAACTGACGTCATATTGGGGACGTTTTTGTTAACAAGACATCAAATTAGGTACTTATGGGATAGTTTTTACATTTGTAGTTAGGGAAAATGATGGGGGAGGGAAGTAGAAATGCCTTATACATCCTTATACATTATGCCCAATAAAAATGAAGCAAAAATTTAAAACTCTTATAGTCATTGAATATGTATAGGTTGAGTGGTAGGTAAATGCTTGCTCGTCGTTTGAATTTAAATGAAATATGACATATTCCTTTGTTTACCAGAAATCAGCAGTTTTAAAAGTTTGTTTTACACATTATGATTCCTAGTTTCCTTTTCAGGCACGTCAATCAGCATTATTTACCTTAAAAATGTCAATAAACAACTAGAAAAGACAATAACATCGTATTTAATTTTTGTAAAGAATTTGAGTACTATTTTCTGTTGAACGTGTGAAACAAGGAATCAAAATACTAATCGTGTTACTCACGAGTTGAAAAACGATGTAGTCAAATTGTGCGATTACAGTGATACGTAAACAGTCTGCTAGCGCCATCTACAATGCAAGTTAACCAACTCTGTAACATATGGTTCGCTCCGACTAGCATTTTAAGTGCATCTGTGATGTGGGGCGATGAAGTAGGTGTTGCTTATTTTCGCCTATCATAATTTCGAACATGCCTTCAGGTTTACCGTAATCAAAAAGAAAATTAGCCCCCTTAAAACAAGAAACGCCTATGTGTTAGAGAAGAGGCAAGATTTGGGATAACCTGGGGAAATTAGGTTTGAGTCGTTCACCAAACCACGGCAAATATGATTCGACGTGAAACTTGACCATTTGGGTTGTTTTTTGTTTAATTTTACTAATTGACTGTCAACGAAGTTAAGCCGAGGTATCAGTTTTTGAGGAAAATTAGTTCAATGTGTTTTCCTAAGCATTTTAGTCCAGTACTAAAAAATGCGTTTGCAAATGCCATTAGCGCCTCTCGTGTTGTAACACGACTATAACTATCGTGAGACGTCTATCTAGAAAATGCATTTCAATGTTTTGTGCCCTAATGCACTCGGCTTTCCCCCACTATTTCCATTCTTAGGGTTAATTTAGTCGGGACCAACCGGGGTAAGATACTTTAAAACAAAGTTTGAGTTCCGTCATGTCCAGATTAATTATCAGCTGTGGACGTGTTCAGGGCATATAACACATTCGCCTTTTTTATCCGTACTCTTGAACATCGGTTAAAGGTCCGAAAAAAATGTAAAAAACAAATGCCAAGCCTCTGAAAAGTTCCTTTCTCATTGAAAACGTTGATTTCTAGTTAATAAGTTCGGTCAATGCAAAAATTTTCTTTAAATTGATTTTATTGATAATCATTTCATTGTTATTGCCATCTAGAACAACATCGAGAAAATGCCATTTGATCTTTGCGAAATACATTATAATAAAATACCTGTATGTTGCAATTGGGAAAAAAAACCAATTTTGACAGGCTTACTTATGTACTTTCAATATTTTTCTTGTAATATGGTCGGTCTTGCTAGAATAGAAGTTTCGGCATTTCATAAACGGTATCCGTGATGAATGATCGCCCCTGGGCCGGAAATTAATTCAATTTTAAAATCCAGATTTGTGGGACTCGTATCTGCCGTAAATTTGAATTTCAAGTATTGTAAAATGGATTTCAGCGCCGCAACAAAAAGCCAAAACAAACAGCATTCGAATGCATATCGCAGCAGGACCACCGTAACAGGAACATAATTTGAAATTTGGGATAGCTTTGCAATCTGACTTTTTGAAGTCAGAGATATTTACGAGATTGCAATTTTCTTTTGTTAGCAAAAAAAAAGCTGGCCAATACCGACCTAAACACCTGCATCACTTGTTTAGGTAAATGAATGTAACCCAAAACGAATAATTAGTTAACTCTAAAATGGATATCAATCACAAGTGTCCATGAAAGACGCTTGGTTAATTTTCATACCCATGTTGTTTGATGATAATTCACAAAGTCGTGTAGACCATGTTCTCTCCAGAGTTGGTCCCTAGAAATCTTCATGACAATGGATGGTGCACATGGGTTGCAGAAATTCAGACTTGGAATAAAAATGTTTACACGGAATCAGAGCACAATTAATGCCGACTCGGAGGCTTAAAGCTCCCCTACAACATTTTTGAATTATTGTTTATAGTTGTGTAATTTAGGCGATGGTAAACGTTGCCTCTTCATATTTCACTGGACTGTGGGCCGCACTACCCTGTTCATTTCTCTATCTCACGAATCCGCTATGAATTTATATTCCCATCACTGATCTTTTGGCTAGTAGAACAATCCTCCGAGCTCAACTCCATTGTTTATGTCTTAGAAAAGTGCGAAGTGTAAATTGATCAGATAACAGACTCCTTGGTCTGTCCCCTATGGACATATCATTATCGAGCTATTGACCTTTTTTTGCGGATTAGCTTTCATTTGGCGTTTGATTTATTCGTGTGAAAATCCTGATTGGGCAAATTATAAAGTGCTAAAATTTAACACGCTCCCTAAATATGATAATCCATCGTCTCGTGTGCGTTTCGACTCCAAAGCTTGTTTGCTTTAAGCTCTTCTGAATTCAGGTGGCGCCGTCAGGCGTTATCAGCGAGCAGAGGTGGTCATTTCTGCGTTAGGCCACATGTGCCGGTGGGTGGCGCTGAGCATCGCCCAGAAATACATTTTTTTTGCCTATTAGCGGTACCGTTTTCGAAAGGAACTTACATGTATTACTGCTTTACATGCATGAAACAAGTGCATACGGTAAAAGGATAAATTAATTTTAGATTCATTTTATTATCAAGTAAATTAATTGTCATAAAATAATAGAAAACATTTCTCGTGTTGAATTGATGGGGACATCGTGAACTATAGGCTACTCAATGCACCATGCAGAATAATTACACATTTTTGCTTCAAATACTTATTATAAATGCTAAATTCATTTCTTTGACGTGTAGAATTGATCGTTCACTAGGGTCTGTGTTATTTTTTATAGTAGAAAAATGCAACGATTATTTATAAAAACAAAATTAGATAAATTTGGAAAAACGTAATGAAACTTCCGAAAACGGGATCTCTCTTTCATTGAAAAGGGTTCTCAATGACATTGAAAACCTGGAAAACCTTGGCAAAGGCAAGGGCATTTTAAATTTTCAAGCAAAAGTCAAGGAAATATTCATCAGATAAAATTCCAGTTTTAAATTGTCATAATCTCAAATGATTTCTAACAATCATTTGAAATCGTATGTGACTTGTGACTTACCCTATTTATCATGGCGCACCTTCAACATTTGAAATAGAAATAAAATTGTCTGTACCAATAATTGGTAAATTTTGTTTCCATTTCATTCTATATATTTTTTTAATGTCAGGAAAGCTGAGTATTTAATTCCCGTAAGAACCCTGTGAACCCTCCGAAGATAGGCGTTGGAAGTTGCATAACGTGTTTTTTTCCAAGTTTAATTAATTTTTTTTTATAAATAAACGGGACATTTTAAAATTATATAAAAACAAACTAAGACTAGCGAACAACCAATTCTACCCGGGAAGGGATAAACTTAGCAATTATAATAAGTATTTCAATAAAAATGTGTGGTTAATTTTCATGATAGGCACCCTTGTGAATCGCCTTTAAAGAAATATGTCGATTGCTTTATGCACATCACTAAAGCATTAATTTGCAAAAGATCTTTTTCCGTTTGACAAGTAACTGCTACTGATACCTTCATTGACTTGCGTGGGCAACGTGGCACACCCTACCAATAACGAAATAAAATCTATGATATTTTATTGTTTCACCTTGAGTTTCATCAAAAAAATCATTGCAAGCCTCGGATTTCGTGCAGAGATTTTATACACGCGCTATCTCGAATAAATGTTTCTGAATCTTTTGGATTTTTATTACATTTCGCTATCAGGTAATTCAATAGGTGCGAGGTAGTTTTCACATGCGGCATAAATTCAGTCAACATTCGAGACTACCCAAGATGTCCACCTGATAGGGTAACAGGTATCCTCCGTATTTCGAGGCCATCTCCAATTCACTTTCAAATGCATTCATTTTTCTATTTATTTCTGACAAATCAAGGTCCAGGAGGCCCACCCAAGGTGGCCGCAGGGTGACGATGAGGTGGCCCCTGCAACTGCTGCCGACTTCGGGTTAATTTAAAAAAAAATAAAAAGATGGTTGCTGGCTTGCTCTAGGGGTCTCAGACACGAACCCGTGGCATCCTATGGGGTGCCCGCAAATTGCTCAATCTCGTTTTGAACGAGAAGTTTTAATGGAGTAATTTAACTTGCACGCCAAGAACTGATCTGATGGCTGCTGTGCAGGGTGGCAGCTTCACACTTCGCGTATTAAAAACAGGCCCATGGGCGTGAAATTAACATGAGATAAAAACACGCTGTTCCCTACCTGCCGTGATTTAGCAGTTCGATTATGACCACATGTACATCCGGTCATTCGCTGGGAATAATGCATTTTAATCCTTCCATGGTTTACTTCCAGACCCTGCCCTTTCAAGTGTCAACGGATTAATGTTGCGCTCATTTTACTGATTTAAGAATTACATGTATCTGTCCGGGATTTAAGTGCATTTGTTTTTACAGCTAGTTTTCTGCATTGACCCATGAAAATTTCGAGCGTTTCCGCAATCGCTGCCATTAGTTAATTGTGCATAACTTATCATGACAACGACTCTGAAAGCGGATTACATTTATTCGATACTAAGAGAAATAAGAAGCTTGTTTTTGTACGTGCATGCATATCTGGTGGAACGTGGGGTGTTGTCACCAACTGATTCATTTTCATTTTCAAACGTTTTTGTACTTATCCAATTTTCGAAATTTTTTTCCCCAAGAAAAATTAAAGCCTCAGTTTTTAAAGTAATATTTGGTTTGTGCTGAATGTGAATAAAAATATCTTTAGATCTGTTCATTTTTTCCCGCGTAGAACAATTAAACACTTTCCATACAACTTATTATGCCGATATGCTGTTTATATAAGTCCATAAAACCCATACATATTTTTACATTCTGTACATTTGCAGATATGCTCTATATAGATAAATGTCCATACCTTGAAAATATAGAGTAACTTATATTTCTAATTAGAGTATTTCTGCTAGCATGTTATTGACTGCATTTGCTTGAAGAAAGTGAGCGGTAATGATATCTTTATTAGAAAATCGAATATTTTGCATATATGGTCAAGTATGCAACCATATATGGCTATAAGTTATTATATATGGCCATGCTTAACTTTTCCACCTGGACTTTCACTCTTTTTGAACTATAAGGATATAGCCGCCTTCCTATTTTCTATTGAAACTGGCCATGTTTTGAGGGCTCCATATTTCCAACAAAACACATTTTTGATAAAATAAACGGTTCCGTGAGAATATTCAGCACTTTCATTTCTATTTTAATTATTTCAGTTTTATATAAGTTGTGCCGGGAGTAACGCAACGCTGTGTGGTCAAGAGTTCAAATTGGCCATGCTCTCTGCATAGTCCAACTGTCCGTTTTGTCACGTCATTGTATGCTTGAAACCTGGTGAATTTTTTGCCCCAACTTCGATATCTTCAGATGTTTTTGGTGGTGGCCCGGATGAGTCCCGCTTCAATCCATTAGCCTTGTGTGGGGATGACATTGCCACAGTAGTCGCTGCAGAAGGACAGTAGCCGCATCGTGCCACGTTTGATATCTTCTCTTTCATTGTTCAATTTGACCATTTCGATTCCCCCCAACGAACGTTGTTTTTTGGGGGGACCCACCGTTGACAAGACGTTGCGTGCCGAGAGTGGCTCTCTCTCGTTAGCTCTTTTGATTGGCCGTCAATTCTGGTATTAATTCCCCCCTTTGGTAGCGGACCAGCTCAAACAATGCTCAAGGTGCAAGGGTGGGGACGCCTAATTTCTGGAGCTGGCTTTTGCTGGTCATAGTTTCGTATTATCTCTCCAGCGCTTGATTCATGGGCGGCGCTGTCTCCGCTCAAGAATGCGGCAACACCGCGAGATGCCATCACATTTGCCAAGAAGTATTTATGATTTGGAGGTTTATCATCCGGCCTATCATGCTCGGTTGACATGACTACATGCCACACCGCCCTGGGCCATTGCATCCTTAATGCCCTTTTTTCTTCTCTTTTTTTGTGTGCAAGGCGATGCACGCCGTACATTTTGATTGCTCAAATCCGATCATAGAGAGCTTGCCAATCATCTCCCTGGCTTTTGCAACGGTTAATTGATAAGATTTCGCTTTATTTGCATAAACATATGCGGGCCTTTGGTCCTTGAATTCCCAATGGCTGTCTGCCCCGTTATCCTCACTCTAAATCTTGATTTAATAGGGATGCCAGCGGAGACTTATGTTAAGCGAATCAGATGCATTCCAAGGGGGTGCTGGTTACTCAAGAAAGGCATCTTGAGAGCTGGTGAGATTTCAGCATCGGTTCGTAGAATTATAACTGAGCTCCAGCTTATGCTGCATGGCTGGTGAAAAAACAAAGAAATAATAAAAATGCCAATCCCATGCAACAAGTGAAAACTTGATAACGAATAAGCATAAGCTTTTACCCGAGTTTTTGCTACGGTTTGTTTCAGGTTCGAAGAATTTGTTTGCTACATTTGTTTAGTTATGATTTGCACAAGTTTAACTCATGTCAGTTGTTATCAAAAGAAAAAGTCAAAAACGTACAGCTTGTCAATTGATAATGTGAAACGAGCTGACTGCTGTTTTCTTTACATTTTATGAATATTTTAGCTAAGGAATTTCTTTGGTACCGGTACCTACCTTCTAATTGGTGAATTTCCATATTTGACATGGGACAATAACACCATGTCACTTTTTCCTGCTAGAATCTTGCCAAGATTATTTGAATTACTTAAAAGTTATTCTAACTTTTCCCAACCATCTGTTTTTTCTCATTTAATTAGTATTCAAACACCATGCGTATTCTTGATTGGTTTATTGGCATTTTAACTTGATATGGCAGAAAAGATCAGCTCAAATATTTCCTCACATCTGGGACATAAGCCTACTGCATAGTTGCTACATGCTTCCATTAGGCGCCTGTGTTTTTTCTTGTGCATTTGATAATCCTTCAGTCGGGTCATAGCTGGTCAAGTGCTGATGCATGTTGCTAGATTTCTGTTCGCACCCTCTGAAAATATGACACCTGTTTTTAACCCTCGACTTAATGCTTTCAAGTGCTTACTTCAGGGGTGACCCGGGCCGGTGCCACTTGCACGACGAAATTGTAGCCAGTGAAGTCTCCAAACAGGAAGTGCAGGAAAAACAAGGGCGCATCTATTGTGCTAGAACGCCCAGAAGATCACGACAGTAAATGGACAAGTTTATATTTATAAAATTAACCAAGTTTTTACTTGGTAGAATTAGCCATGGACAAAGGGAAGAGGGCGCTAGGGGTCAGTAAATAACGACCACTCGCCTCTGGCAGTACACCGAGCAGAAAAGTACGAATAACGAAAATGACTTGTTTTAGACCATTTTGTGGTATGGACTTCATCCCCTACTACAAAGACATCACTTATTGATCGTTTTTCCCAATTTATTTCAAAAAAGGCACCCAAGGACGATTTTTATTTTTTAATGTTCATTTTTGCGATAGTCTGTCATAACGTCAAAGCTCGCATCCTTTTGGCTCCACTTAATTAATATTAAAGGTACTTAAGAATTCTGGGAGACTTCTTACATTTAGAATATATTGTAAGGTAGGCTACAGTGTATGTAGTGCAGTCTTTTCTTGGACAACCTGGGAGCTCAACGGTTGACCTGTCTGGAAGCGCCAACAAACTATGGCATGAAACATTATTCATGATTTAGGTCTCTCGCTAGCTAGTCAACAGTGTCTGCCTAAGTTTGATACAAGAATGTGTAGCATTCATCAACTATTTATCCAATCTGGTTTTCAGATCTCGTCTTGACTCTGAAAAAAGTTCGCAAACAAGTTGCGCTCGCATTAATGAGTCTCTGGGCCTGTTTTCTTTACTTTTTTTTGCTAATTACGCAGTTGAATTGTTTGTCGCCACTGTCCTTCTCGCGACTTGGTGCATACCAGGAACACCAGTTGGAACACTTAGCATTCCCATAGCTCTTTAGACTACGTTCATTCTCCCGATGATGGCTGGTGATGGATGGGTACGTCATAGCCTCTACCAAAAATTTCATTCAACTCGCTACTGTTGAAGCCATCAATCAGTATGAATTACTCCAACTGTGCTTACAAAAAAATGCGCCCTATTGAAGTGGCTCAGAACGAGTTAACTGTGACGCTCGGCAGAGGGCGTACGTGTATGCGCATAAGAATTAAGTACATGTACTTGTTAAAAGCTGGTCTGTCCATACATGCATGGCTTCATTTTAGAAAAGGCACCGTCCCGTCCGGTTATCCATTCATTTTAGTCATTTTTTTATCAGAACGTTGAATCTCTTTTTATATACAAATGAAATCTTACTAACAATATCTTCTATAAGGGAGGGAAATTTAGGTCCATATATTTACTTTTTATAAGGATATGATTTCTGGATCATTTCTGCTGCTTAATTTTTAATGACTTTTGTTTTATATTATCATAAACAAAATGACAACACTACTCAATTATTTTTTTCAATTAAAAAGTACATGTAATTCATGAAGCTGTACAGTATTATAAAAATCACATGAAAATACTACAATAATTTTTTCAGCTAAAATAAAATGCTACTTTTAGTTAAAACAATGAAATCAATTTTGACATATAGTGCAGGTGACCGTCACGACGGCTAAACGTTTATGTATTTCTTTAAATCCATCATGCATGTTGAAAGGTTTTGGAGGATTTTCATTTGATAACTTTTGTTCAGAACAACTCCGAACTAACTGAGGGTTTTGAAGTACTAGTCACTAAAAATAAATCCATCTACTAAATCATTTTGTAATTAAGATAAGCTTTCACTGCATTTATTTTAATCTCGATTCGTTATCTCTACTCTTTTTGTTACTTTTGTTTTATTATAGGTAGAGGTATTTTCCCCACATTGACAATTAAGCTTTTATTAAGCCCCTTCAATTGTTTAGCAGCTGTTAGGAAAACATCGAGACGTTTCTCGTGGAACGTAAATCATTTTTGCAGTTCAGGTCAAAAAAATACAAACTTACCTTGGTGTTGTGTGTATTTTAACTTATTTGTCGGTTTAAAGTAAACAGTTAAAAAAATCGGAAAATTTGATTTGCATTTATCTCATATTATTTTTAATGAGATTGCCCAAATTTTAGTCGTGACTAACGGAGTTATGTTTACATAAAATCAGCGAAGGTTGGTTAGTAAATCGAAAGGCGATTTTTCTATCGTAAAACACGCTGTAAAGCTTAATCACGGCGTGTCTCAATAAGTGCTTCAAAACTATGCAAATAAGACGAGTATACGGTTATTAATGTCTTAAAAACAGCACGAAACCTAAACGCTGTCACGACCAATGAGTTAACGGTGTTGAAGAGATTGTTATTGCTGATCAGAACGTACTTTGTTGTTTAATAAATAATTCTACCAACAATGTTTCAAATAGGTCACATGTTATTGTAAATGTTTTACCTGCATGCTTCTACTAAATAACACTTAAAAATATATTATTTCAATACCTACTTTTGCGAAATCGTGTTGTATTATTAATGTCAGTTTATTTTCACGAATTTGTATGTAAAACCCTTAAATCTCAGTTTCAAAGAATTGAATTTCGTCATTTGTAGCGTCGTGTCACGTAACAGGTAGTTCTAAACTCCAAAATGGCCGCCGGTGATGCAGACGGGTGGTAACAGTCAGTAGCCTTTAATGTGCTCCAAAAGGCAGTACCTATGATCTTTTTTCGTCGATTTTTTATTATACTATTTACGAGGTGTATAGTTATAGAGACGCCGAAACGTTTACTTTCTCCACTTCGTTTATCATCGAAGATATCATCAAGCCGGGAAGATGGTTTTTTGTTTGTAATTCCCCCACATTACATATTTGCGTTGCTATTTGATAGATAAGCATCAGTTGCATTGAGGGTCACGGTTGCATACCATTGTATTAACTAGTAAAAATTGCCCCTTTATCAAATTAAATTTAATGTCTGAAGTACCCGAAGCGTGGTATTCTGCGGAAAACGAACAGGTAGTTTTGCCTAACAGGCAGCGTTGAAATAACCCAATTAAGCCAGGGATTAATTACGCTGGGATTTATTTATACGCTGTCATTCGCGTTGGCAAATATCAAAAACGTTGGTAATCACAGGGAAAAGGGGAGGGCATAATACCTGTACTCTTTGCGAAGATCAGATAATCGTAACCCTCAAGAATTATGAGGTCCTGTAACAATTTTCGCTACATTCTTGCCTAATTCACTCAAAATCACACTTTGCAAAACAAAGACCTACACCTGCGTTTATTTTATGTAACAATATCTGCTTAGAAATATTTTGTTTAATTTTTTCTGTAGTGGAAAGTAATAGTTGATGATAATTAACTGATAGTTCGTGTAAAAAGTCATTTTTGAGATTTAATGAAGCATTTTCATCGTACTAATGATGCTATATAGGGAGTACCCGAATATACATGCGAAATTTTTTCAAGAATTGTTCCATATGTAACAACCTGTTAGCTAAAAGCACCTCAAATTAAGTCATTTTATCCTGCATTATCTTTTTACTATTATGCCACCAATTTTGGTACATTTCTTAGTCAAAATAGTCATTTTTGTCCAAATAAACTAATGTCATTTGGACCATTTGTATTTATTTGGGAGTTGATGATGCAGGAGGAAAACAATTTAATGTTTCTAGGTGGAAGCGTTTCTCTTTTGCCAATGAAACACTTCCGCTTTTGAATAACAATCAATGCAATGACCCATCGAATTGTCTTTGCGCAGACCCAATAATTGTGGAAGAGCCATCATAAAACGTTACATTGAAAATTCAAAATTTATTCAGCTCTTATTTCCCAAAAAAAACATGTTAGCTGATCCATATCTGTATTGCAAATAGACGAGCGAACATGTGAACGTGGTTACCGCCAATTTAATTGGCTTTTGACCACAGAGTCTGGCTGTTAAAGAATTTTTGAATCAACCGCATTATAAGCATTTACAAGAAAGCTCATTGGATGACAGATTCCGAGGCATTTGGGGAATAAAATCGCCGTAATTTTATTTTTTGTCGATTTCGTTTTCGTGTCGAAGACTCGGGTCTGAGCGCATTTTTGTGTTTGTTGCTCTTTACATGGCGGAGGTGAATGAAACTTAACAGGGCGTGACCCAAACAAACACCTACATTGGAATGATGCGCTTTTAGAAAGGGGAGGCAAATCAGAGGAGATAAGTGAAATTGCACAAGGAGTATCCCCCAAATTTAGCAATAATTTTTAATGTAGGAGCCAAGGGGTGCACATACGTCTTTCTTATAGCATAGTTTTTAAGGGTTTGTAGATTAGTTTTATAAGAGCTGTTGTTGAATTAAATTTAACATTCAACAGAATGTCGACATTTCAGCTCCCCTTATTCCCTCCGGCTCCATACAGTCTCATGTAGCACAAATACTAATGCTGTATACAAAAAGTAATTAAAAAATATATAATTTTGAATAGGAAAAATGACCAAAAAACAATGCGACGTCCATTATGGAAGGCTCCTCATGCCACCAGGTTTCAGGGAGAGGACATTTTAAAACAACCTTCATGGAATAAAAAATGCGTACATCCCCTTTCAAACTCGAATTAAATTGTGAAATGTAATTGAAAACTATGTTGAATTAGTCATTCCGATGGAAATCGCTGGATTGGTAAGGGTTAACATTGCGTCTCAAGTAAATATCTAGTTGTTTGTATTACAAGAGCAACGTGCAGGTACACGTGTTTACAAACGCTTCTTTTAAATTCACCTTTATTGTAACTTCACCCCTCGAGTTTTAATTTTTCTTTGTTGTAAAAACTAACACCCAACACACGATTTCTGTAGGAATGGAAATTAAGTCTTGACAATTAAAAGTGGTTGGGTTTCTGCTGTGTTCGTTTCCACTCACTGCCTCACGTGATGTCTTGGTCCAGCTAATGTGAGAAATCACAGTAAATAAAGTACTCCCGGCGCAATGGCTATCCATTGCTAAATTGTATTTTAATTTCTACCTTGCCCTCTCATTCTTCGCCTATTGGTTTAATTAATTTCGGTGGTTCAGAATCGTCTGCTGCTGTTTTATCTATCGCCGCTGGTGGCGCCATTACACTGTTTAGGAAATGCCCCTATTTTTTCTAGTTTTATCTCGTATTTTTACCCCTATTTGCCTTGAAACGCAATAACTAAAGACGAACGTCTAAAAAAACTCCCTGTATAATTCTTTTTTTATATCTATGCGAATTCGACAGAGGACCAACCTAATTTATTGAGCGTAAAAAGTGACACTTGGAGCACGAATTAGGGCCACCGTAGGAAGGAAGTGGTTATTTCCATACATATCTCGCTCATACGGTATAAAATGGTGAACCAGATGAGGAAATTACCTGCGCCCCGCAGGGGACCGCTAGGTGGAGACGCTTTATGCAAATGGCCGTTATTATGTTTTGGAAAATGCACAATGCGACTAAGGTATTTGGTTTTCTCGAGGAGACCATTTTAGGCTAATTAGATTGTTTACACTTTTATTTATTTATTAACGCCTTTAATGCCTACCACCTTGACTTTCTTTTATGCTGATCGCGATTTTTGATTACACATTCGACCTTCGTTGTTTCAAAAGGTGTTTTTTGTGTGGCCCCCATACGTTGCTGGGAGTCCATCTAAATAAAGGTCATGGAATCTGTTTATCAGGTTAAATATGTGTGGGTTGGAAATTAGCTGGTTTTTAATTGGTTTTCTTTCTAGTGTCTTTGGCATAACATTTCAACTTAACAATCTCACAGTTGTAGAAGACTAATTGTAGTTTTCTATATTGTTTTTTGTACTATTTAATTATAAGCTGCTCATTACCAGTGTAAAATGTTAAGGTAAACATTGTTCAACATTGATACATTTTCCAAACTTAGATGAACACTTATTCTCATGCTAATTAGGGTATTAGTGTGTGCCTCGTTTTTAATAAATCTTTTTGTAAGAAAACTTAATTTCAATTGAGATCATTCTTTACAATTACGAATAATGCCAAAAACTGTGATTTGAAGGATGTTTTTAAATGCTGCAGTTGTCCTCAACGGTTGGCAGTTCATAAATCTTGAAACCTGTATATACAATGTATTGAAACAGTTGTACCATTATCTGCAACATGTACTTTTTCGTACTTTTTTCTGTCCCAGAAAAAGTTCAGATTAGATGAACATTTTTGGGTTTTAATTAGTGACCTGATATGCTGACTTTTAATACGCCGAAAATCACGAATTACATGGAGACGCTGATTTACGATGAAGATTTCAATGAATAGGAATTATTATCTACTATTCAAGTATTTACCGGTAGTCCACTTCTTGTGAGAAGTAAAGAACTTGTATACTTCAGTAGTTATTATTGACATAAAGTACATGCAAATGAAGTTTTTTTTGTCAAATGATCATCTCAGGCTGGGCGAAAATGTTCTTTCTTGTGGAATGTATAAAAACTACAATTGTTTTTCCAACAGGCCTCTGTCATGGTGTCTGCCACAATGTATCGTAACAGAATTCACAATAGGTCAAAAAGAGGGTGGACATGACCATCCATCCATTGTTTATGGATTTCCATGACGCATGCGCAGTTGCGTAGCTTCGCCGTTTTTCTGTAGCTTAAGGTGCATTATAAAATTAATCCCACAAAGAAGTGAGGGCGTTTCATACTTTCACTAGCAGGGATTACTCTTTAAGTGATATATTTAAGTTTGAGCTGTAGGGGTGCTGTCATCTATGGAATACTACAAATAATATCGGCTTTATAATTAAATCATCAACTTAGTTTATGAAGTTGGATGTATTGATAGAATCGCCTTTGTCGATTGGATTATTCAACCGACGAAAGGGGTCTTTGAAAATGTTAAGATATTCCAGAGGGGTTGTGATGAATGATGGGGCGCAAGACTTGGGAATATGTTATTATCCCCTAGTGGAATAATTTATGACTCATGAAAGTGTAAGGGCTACATAGTGGCATGGGTCTTAGACTAAGAACAACTAGGCCTACAAGCTTTTCGCGATGTCTGTCCAAAACCAGCATGGCAATTGTGGAAAATAGGCAAAAGGCACATTGCTGTGTTGTCATCGTATTTAAAAATGTTTCTATTGTCTTTGTTTTCTTTATTGCTGCCAGATGAAAATGAAATCAATATAAATCTAGAATGCTTGGCGTATACATGCACATTGCTTTAACACGTTCTTGAATCATGATACTGTATACCGAGAATCGGTTGTGAAACATAAAAAAAAAAACGTTCTTAAGTGTTCTAATCGTTGTAGTAAGGTGAAGAAAAGATTGTCACCTGCATTGCGCCGTTTTGGCAAACGTATCAAGTTTCTCTATGAAGCGGTCTAGCTTGACATTTATCGTGTTGGATTATCTAGGGATTAAGCTTACACCCCATTTATTTAACCACTAATATGTAATTATGCGCCAATCCTCTCGTATACATTTTCACAGAAGTCCGAAAATGACCATTGAGAGACGTTCTAGGTGTGCCTGAAACTCTAGCTTAAGATTAATAGTTAGGTAATGATGGAATGATAAAATATAACCCTGGAATGGCGCTCCTTTTGGTCAACAGCTTAAGGTTATTAATTGCTTCTCAAATATCAAATTTACAAAAGCCCGAGCTCTATTTTGGCACTGATAACTACTGTACATCCTTGCATGTGCTAGGCCTATGTGATTGCCCAAAACATCATGGTCTACGTAATTCAGGATTGACAAATTCTTGATTTGTTTCAATGTTTTAAGATTTGGTTAAACTACTGTACTGAACTTTGTCGTTTTACTCTTTTTTTTAAGGTGCAACTACTAACTTTTAATAGGCTACTTGTAATAATACATTATGAAAATAACGGCTAAAAGATTATACTGTGCACGTGCCGATAACATTAACTTATTTTTTGTGTGCTAATCTTATTTCTAAAATTTTTAAAAATTGTCTTGTTAAAAATCTTGCTAAACTTTTGTTTTTTCTTTTA
>JAQIXS010002017.1:0-25260 GCA_034700785.1 Rossiulus vilnensis | reverse complement strand
CCCCACGGCTATTCGTCCTTCCCCCCCCCCCCCTCCTCCTCCTGTTTTCCATCAGCTGTTTCACTCTGACAACAGAAATGTCGATATTCATTTACATCGTTGCCGGTGTCGTTGATTATCAGTCACGGACGACTGGATCTGACCCTCTGGGAGGGGGGAGAACAAAAGGGAGAAGTATTTCCTCTTCGTCGCTTCGGAAACACACCTTCATCCATTTCAAAATGTATTATTGATAAATGAATGAAAAGGACGTGTGACATATAGCGAGAATTTGATGGCTCCCGTTTTTCCAGGCATTGTTGGAGATGTCAGGAGGGATGTTGCCGGAGAAACAAAATGATGGATCTGGATTTGGAGTTGCTATGCACTTAGAAACGACCAAACCTCTTCAGCGATTTTTGCCTAATGATCAGTCACTAACACTAAGATTGAAACGAGCTCATTAAACGGCGAAATTTCGTTTTCCCTGAGGTGCTATTTCTGGGCCTGCAAGACATATGCCCATCAATTCTGGTCTGATTCGAAGAATTCACCTTGAGAAGTTGTACCGGAAATTCAGCATAATTGGCTCGGATAATATTCCTTGGAAATTCCGGATAAAATTCTTCAGAAATTTAACTTAAATTGTTGAATTTGTTCCTGATTGATGGATGGGTAGTTCTTAGCATTCAAGGTTGGATTGTTGTGATTATTTATACTGTGGTCTTCGGAGGAACAGATGCTCTGGAGAAGTTAGAATAGGATGTTTTAGGTATTGCAGATTGTGAGAGGTGCAATATGGCGAGAAACGTAAACGAGAAGATAGTCAATATTTATTGTGTGAATTTTTGATTTTATTTGCAAACGCTGAAATGCCTCCAGCACTTTTTACGATACGCAAGATTTAAATGTGAATCACGCTTGATCTAACAAGAGTGGAAAAGCTAAATAAGGGCATGTATGGCTTTATATTTGCCGTGTACTGACCATGTATGAACCGTACATAGGGAATATATACATCTAAGTCCATATATGCCCATATATTTACATCTCCAAGCATGACATGTTTAGATAAAGCCATATATACAAAATATAGGTGGTATATGGCCACCTATAGAAAATGTGTTACATGGCTTAACTAGATGAGGCCATATATGGACACACACTTGGCCAGTTTTGGAAGATATTAGATTTTGTGCTAAAGACAATGTCATTGCAGCTCACTGTCCATAATCAAACATGATACATGCCACTATAAATAGGAATTTAACATTAATATAACTTACTGTATTATATTTTCCAGGCAGGGTTATATAGAATTATACATGACCAAATCTGTAAATGTTGACATATCTGGCCATATTGTATGTAAGAATGTAAAAAAGCAAGGAGATACGTATAGATATAAATGACCATGGAGGTTCATTTGTGGCCTAGTTCTGTCCTAACCACATGTAGAATAAGTCCATATTTAATTTGTCCATCCAGGTAAACTAACATCAAATGCATTAAAATGAAATTAATATTCTGAAAATCTTGAAACATGTTTCTTATATAATAGTATTTGATTTAAATGGAATAAGTCCATATTTAATTTTAAATGATTTAATAACATCGAATAAATTGACCTAAAATTTTTAGTCTAATGTTCTTTAAATGTTTCTTATCGATTGTTATTTATCTGAAATTATACGATTGAACAATTTAAACCCATTCGGTTCATAACAATAAAATATTTAACATTTTCTTCGCATGCACTGTTAGTGGAATAGCAATTTTGATAACCTTTTTGAGACCGCATTTCTGCAAGGAAATCAGTTCATGTAAATGCAAATTTCTAATGAATTGTGATTAGCAGAAGGTATGCTTTTTAACACCACTTAATTGACATCCAATTACCACGAAGGATATTGAATACGATTTGCTTTCTAAGGTTACATAATGCTGCTCATAAAAGCAGCTATTTTTCAGCTTCGACCTCATTAGGTGTTTCTTATTGCCATCATCATCTTTATTACCCTTATAAGGTTTGAAGGAGGTAGACTTCATGGTGGATATATATATATATGTATACTATATATATAGAGAATCTTAGTTTTTTTCTTGACACAATCTCTGCGAGAACCTTATTACTTTTGATGAGGTTTAATCCGATACCAAGTGCGATACAATTTATTAGCTAAATCATAAAAGAGCCTCCTTTTAACTGGCTTTTATCAAAATTAATAGGTTGAAGCAGCCTCTTTGCTTTTTTATACCGTCGATCTTCCAATTGTGGGCTTCGTGTTTATTACCAAGATCAGTAAGGCTTATTCTGACACTACTTTTACGACCCTTCCCCCTTACCCCATTACCTCCCTCCCTTCCAAGTCGTAAATGTGGCATCCGAATTTGTGGTCAACCCTTGACATGTTAGCACTGATGAAACTGCCATTAAACAGGGTTCCTCCGAACCTGGAAAACCTGAAATTGTCAGGGAAATTAGGAGTAGTCAGAAAATAATGATGTATTTATATTTTGAAACAAATTAGGTAAATTCGACTTATTGCTTTCTTATAGTGTTTTGAAACTTCGTGTTTTAATGGCATTTTACTGAAATTGAAAAGTTATGAAAAATCATGGAATTCAAGGTACCAAAATCTTGACCAAATTCAAGACAGCACACTCAGTCAACTCTGCGTATATGGAAAGAGAGAAATCCCTGTTTTTTTAAGAAAAAAGTCAAATAGCATTCCTCGCATTTTCATATGTCATATTTTTGTATTTTCGGTGCTCAGGGTGGTCAGGGAAATTTGTTTAAAAAAAAATGAAAAAGTCAGGTAAGTTGAAAGGTTGACTTTTAAGGGAGCTCTCCCAGGTGTAAAAGTTAAATATGACCATATATGCGGTTATACATGTATATACTATACCTGTCTATACAGTATATATACCATACATATCAACTTTAAATAAAAAACCATATATGACTGAAGACTTACATGACTTTAAATTCAATTCAACTCTAGCACCCAACCATCAGCAGAGATTTTCCGTGTAGTAATGGATATTCATGTAATTCAGTACTTAATCCAGTACTTTATTAAACAAGGCCACACATGGATGCATACTTGTCCAAATATGGAAAATACATGCCTGTATAAATTAAATTTTAACATTAACACAAGTCAGTGTATTATATTTTCCAGGTATGGACAGTAAATGTATGACGATATTTGTAAATGTACAGTATGTTGGCAATCGTAAGTCATGACACATCTAACCCCATATACGGCCATATTCAACTTTTCCACCTGTTGCACTAATGGCACATGCACCATCAGCCGATTTTTTGGCTAATCATGCCGTCATTGGCAACCCATTTAAACGTATTTCTGTTTTGTAACAGCCACTAACACAAGTAAACATTTATTGGCCTCTGTTTCCGCTTTCCTGATCCATAGGTTCAAAGGCATCGGTGTTAGCATATTTCTCTCCATTGGACGCAAACCCAATCACGTATTTCATGGACACCACCATTTTCGTTTGGATGAAAATGAAATTTCTACCTTTATTGCTTGGCTGATCTTATTCCTCGCATTTATCTCTTGTTTTATTCACATTACTCGATTCACAGACACCCCTAGGATCTGTCGGAAGTCGATCTCATTTCAGGTCTCTGGAAGAAATCCAGTTTCCCTCTCAGGTTCTTTTTATCTAACTTCTTCAGAGGTGTGAACAGGCATCACCCACACATTTCAATTCGAGAAAAGATTACTGGAGCAGAGAAATCGAGTTTCTGTGGTTCATGATATTGGATCTCTTTTTTACAAGGGGTAAATTACAGAGAGGTCTGGGGAAGGGCCTGTTAGAGCCTGTTAGGGCTAATGTAATTGAGTTACTAGACTCCACATGGCATTTCATTTCGTGGTTGTTCCCAAGGCGAAATGCCTTTGTCCCTGGCAGAGTTTCACGTTGCCATGACACTAGGCGGCGATCTGGATTTCATTGGATGATTGGCTAACAATTAGACACCCCAATCAGAGGCCATCAAACCCCATTGCGCAGACAGGGCTCTGTAATGGGCCGATTGCCGTTTCCCTAATGGTCCCCATTACGGGTTTATGAAGCCTAAAATTGTTCACCTTGTGCTGTTTTCTGGGTGAAATTGTGGTCATTTCCTGGATTCAATTCAATTTAACCCTCCAGATGTAACGAGTATAGGCCATATATGGCTCATTCGGTTTACCTGCCTCGTATGGAGTCATGTATTGACAGAACTATTACATGTACATGATTTTTTAAAATATGAATGCATACACAGCCACATACATGAATGAAAATCTGTTTATCAGATATAACCAATATAAATTAAATTTTAACTTAAATATAAGTTCCAGATTATTCTGCAAATACATGTGCTGTCATATGTTAAAATTTATATAGACGTATGTGCATGTATGTATATACATGTATATTATAGAATTACGTAAACAGTATAAAGTCAGATATGGAAATGAACAGGCATACAGGTCCACTTGTGGCCAATTTGTAGTCTAAACATATATGGAATAAGTCATAAATGTCCACATTCACAAATGTCATTTTTTCACCCTGAGTCATTTGATAAATGAACGTCAACATACATGTACTTTTAAACCGTATATTTGAAAGTCAATATTTTTAATTATTCGATTATTTATGAATTATTTTTAATAATTTTAATGGTTTAATTAATTAGAAAGAAACATTAAATCCTTGATCATAAATTCTAATATAATATATAATAAGTTGCTAAGTCTGTCGCGATGTACAATTGTAGTTGATAATCTAAAAACGAATGCAATCAAACAAAGCTCAATTAAATTAAATATTTTGGGGGTATGATGTCTGAATCTGTAAATAAATGTAGTTGATTAACTTAATACTGTCATTATTTTGGATTCAGCAAGGTCCGTATTAATTAAGATTTGCTGAACGTGATGCCCCAAATATATTCTTTGCAATTGAGGTGTAGGGGTTTATACCTATTAAATAAAATCGGGCATATCCTCCCCCCCCTCCCCTTGGAGCCTGCCTGAGGTTGCCATGACACCCACGCAGATATTAGGGCGATTTGATTGATGGTAGACAAGAAAGGATTTTTCAGGCTAATAGCCTGAATATGAGGGAAAAACCCAAAGCAGTTGCTAGGATGATTTCACTTGTGTTCCAGAAAAATCCCCTAAAGTGTTAAATGGACGAAATCTCATTGGATTATCTAATATTGATGTTACGGCTTAATTTGACATGTCCTAGTCCCTGGTCATGTGTCGTTTATTGCGTGATTTCTGTACAGAGTTTTCCCCTGGCACACATTATTATGGTTTATCCAATAATTTCGTCAGCTGTGTTTCTTTATTGAACTCCATAGCAACGCATTTTTAACGATCGATACAATGGATCGGAATTTCTTATAAACACCCTTTCATTAATGACAACAATGCACTACAGGTGTTCATGCATATAACAGGCCAAAACACCGTCAAACATTGACATGACATGGTATTTGATGAAGGACATGCATTTTTTAAGGGCTGTTCATTAAGTATGTCACCGCAAAGATTACTGATTGGAGAAATGAAAATGAGTCCAATTTAAAAGATTATTCTAATATAAATTCTAGCAAAAGATATATTCTATTAGATTTCGATTTCATTTTGAGGTTTTAGAATTATAATTCTGCGGTAAAATTATTTTCAAAATTTTAAAAATTAGAGCTATTTAAAAGCATAAGTGATGTTATCTGGCATTTCTTAATTTTTAAAATATTGAAACGTATTGTACTAATTACAACAAATTTACTAAAAATTAATAAAAAACGTACATATGTTTTTACATTTTTATATATGTGCAACTTGGCTACATGTGTGAATAAATTTAATATAGGATACGTTAAAATTTTAAGCTGGCTCAGTTTTCTCTTAAAATTGTAAATTTAAAATATTAACTTTTATATGTTTGTTTCAAATAAGCTACTTATTACATTGCTAAATTTACTTTCTCCATTATAGAATCAGTTGTCCTTTTTTTTAAAAAAAAAAACGTTATACTTCCAATGTCCATTTTTGGCGGTTTCATTGAAAGGTAAAAAATTGTCTCCGAAGTCGTATAACTTTAAAATAAAAATATATTTACGTTTTTTTTATAAATGATTGAAAAGATTAAAAGATAAAAGATTGAAAATGATCAAATCTTGACATTTCATTGAATGCTATCTCTTAAAATGTTTACATACTCTGACCATTTGAAAACACATTTACCGTGATCTATGGTTGGTTTTAGGTTTTAAAAACACCCTCTTTAAGAACGTTACTCCCATTATCCATCCACATGTAAGTAAATCAATATCACGTAGACATATTTGATGAACGACCCTTGCAGCATGTAATTGTTTTTCAAGGCTAATTTCAACTTTTGCATGTCAAAAAGCTGTATAATAGAAGCAGCATTTATGGTATAAATTTAATGGCATGTCCGAACTCATTTGGGTAAATAAATTGTGTGCGTGTAAAAACAATGCGTGTAATAAAAGTCGATCAATTATATGCCTTAAAAGTACTCACATTGCTGGTCAGGGGTTTTAATTTATTTCTTTTATTAAAACCTCTTTCGGAGTTGGTATTGCAGGGAAGCACCTATTTCCGAAGATCGAAATAGCAGTGTTTTTTTGTCAGTTTTCTTTAAGATTATATTAAATTTATTTAGGTTTAATTCATTAGAAACAACGTTTTTTTATGCCTTATTTAAATAAATTTGTTACATTTATTAAAATCCCCTTCAGAGTTCGCTGCATTGCAGGAAAACACCATTGCACATAGGTTGAAATAACGTAAATAGATTTTAATAAAATTTCATTTGTTTAGTTTGTTGAAATTACATTTTCTATGTTAAATTTACTGAATTTGTATTTCATTCCGTTTGATTAATTCATTAGACCCTCCTTCGGCGTTTGCATTGCAGAAAACACCTCTATTCGGAGGTCACTTATTAAAACAGTTTCATTGTAATTTTTATTTAAATAAACGGAATTTTTTCAAATTATAAAAATTAACGCAGACCCTAGCGGACGATCAATTCTACACGATTAAAAATAGCTTTAGCAATTACAACAAGTATTTGAAGCAAACTTGTGTAATTACTGCAAAATTTATCGCAATTCTAAAAAAAATTGCTCGAAATCTTCGTTCTTTCGCATTGATCGCACTGGTCGAAATTTGTAAACAAAAGAAAACGATTGTATTTTAATCGCTCGTCAGTCGATAGGATGCGAAAAGTGCATCAAATCCACCCACGTTTTATTCCCCCTTGGAAATTTACCCAAATGCTTCCAATATTGATTTTGGATGTGATCCAAGCCCCTTGTTGATATGGATTAAATTTATGGCAAATCGTTGGCCAATGTGCGTGACGTACAAGCTAGACCTACATCAAGAGAAAATACATAAATGACCCCAAAACTGCAGGGTGGAAAACATTGACACTACTCTAGCATGTACAAACAAGTGTCAAAAGCAAGTAATGTTGTGTTTTTGGTGTAGGGATTATACTCCCTTAGATAACATTCCGCTTTCCTGTTCCTGCATATTGTGTCCAATTGTTGGGACGCAACGGATATCCTCCCGACAAATCGATTTTTCTCGGAAAAAAAAATCACTGAAACCACAATGGTGATTTGAGATAGTGAAAATGGGAAAGGATGCACCCATTGTGAGGAAGGTCATCCGAGGATGGCGAATGAATTTGCAGAAACATCTCCGAGTGCAAGTTTGCAAAAAGAGACTGGTTTTTTTTTTATTGGGTCGTGCAAGGGAAGTAAATAATCAAGGGTGTAATGTAGCATTTGTGGGCAATACGCATGAGGGATTTTCCCTTCCCCCTTAGGACCGTTTCCTTACATCGCATATTTTATCTTCATTCCTCCTAAAAGCTGTGATGGCAAATAATAATAATAATAATATGAGGAATAAATGAGGAAGGGAAACCACAGAGGTTTCCTAAATTTTCCTTAAAACGTATTTTTTTTTTAAATAAGTCTTTCGTGGACGTTACGAAGCCCAGGTTTGAGGTTTTAAAATTTCGAAAAAATACTATAAGTAGGCCTACTTTAAAAATGCTAAGTTAATTGGCCACATAATGACCTACAGTATATGATATATATCCATTTAGATCCGAATACACCGCATATCCATGAAAAATGTACGATTTTGTACGTTGGGTTTACATTTTTACAAACAATATGATCATACATGTACATGTATAACGTACATGTGCGACTTGGCCTTAGTTCACAATTGGCCAAATATGTGGCCATGTATGACCATGTGGATTTTAGAATGTAGAAACCTTTACCAAGTAATGTCAATGTAATGTAATATCAATTAATGTCACATATGGCAATATATGGCCATATGTGGACTTATAGGCAAATATAACTGATGCATGGTCAGTTATGGCATACATAACCCCATTACACCTCATTACACTCTGGTTGTAAAATTTTGAATTTATTATTTTATTTGTGTATTTTTAATTTTTATTATTACTACGATTGAATATGGTGGGTGTAGCATGCAGAGGTTCCATTTAATGGGTTTTACTTCCTACCCACAAATTCCTGTACGGTATACTGGTCAATTAGCACCAGTATGTTGTGTATGCTGTATTGGTAAGGTGGTTTATTGGTTCCAGATAACCACATAACCAGCAGTAATGGAACCTACGTTCCTTCACTCTATAAGCATGTCAACTATTCAAAATCTATACATATATTTGATCATATTATTTTTTTTAAAAATTTTTTCAGGAACTTTCCAGGGTCAGTGGATGCGTGGCTTGCGTCACGGCTATGGGGTGCGCACCAGCGCCCCTTTCGGCCTTGCGTCTTTTTATCGCAACAAAACCGCCCGTGCCTCTCTCACCTCCCTTCGCAGCGACAACGTACCGGATCCGGCCAGCGAAAGAGACCGGAAGATGGACGACAGCAGGGGAGGATTCGTACTCAAAGCCAAAAGCGACGAACCACCGGCCAGGAGGAGATCTCTGGTCGAGAAAAGCACCAACCTCAAGAAATCCATTCTACAGGTAAATTGAATTGCCTAGCAATGTACCCGGAAAGCATTCCGAGGTGGTTAAATTAGGGCAGGTGCCAAACCATAACGTATCAAGTGCCAAAATCAACTCTTCAGGAGAGGATGGGGGGAAATGAATAGCTTCGCCAAAAATATGAATTACGTTAATTTTATTTCGTTTTAAAGGATTCCGTTTGACGTTTAATTACGAAAACAGAAACTTTATGAAACTCTTTACTTCCATCGGTATTCGCCTGTCGTCTTATGACCATGGCCTTGAAGCAGATACCAGAAGCCATTACAGCATTTCGAAAGTTACTTCTTCCTCTGTGCTCTGATATCTGCAGCGTGTTGTGACACTGCAGAGGCGGATCCAAGAGGGTTAAACGTCACTTTTTAGACAATATATACCAATCGTTAAATTGCATCGAGGCTAAAAAAAAATGACTTCTACTGCTTAGCTGCATGTTTTTTTTCAACAGATAGGGCAGAGATAAGGACGTTTTCA
The DNA here is from genome assembly GCA_034700785.1 of Rossiulus vilnensis. Lineage (NCBI taxonomy): Eukaryota > Metazoa > Arthropoda > Diplopoda > Julida > Julidae > Rossiulus > Rossiulus vilnensis. Next base: position 15,687 of record JAQIXS010002017.1, on the reverse strand, counting down.
GAAAGATGAGAGGCTGCAATACACGCATAATGATTTGTATTATGTTAACTTAATGTCATATTTGGTTCCCCACTTCCCTCCCTTTCGATTCCTCCGTCATCTTTATGGATCCGCAACGGCTTAAGTGCCAATAAATTAAAAACAAACGCTTTCTTTTCGAAAGCGGGGTTATCTTTGCAAGTTTTTGCTATTCCGGGTGGATAAATTACACATGGGCCATATATGGCCGTTTATGTACATACCAGAAATTGACCACAAATGAACGTAATGTCCATTCATACCCATATACGCCCATATACACGTATTTATTTATATTCTTACAACTGAGCGTACATGCATACATGCATGTCAACGTACTTACAGATATGGTCATTCATATTTCAATGTCCATACCTGGGAAATGAATACAGTAACTTACATGTATATTAAAGCCATACCTATATTCACGTTGGCATGTGTTACATTTGCCTTGAGTAGAAAATGGAATGCTTTCCATACATGGCCACGTATGCAGCCATATATGGCTTTATACAATAAAGTATTAGCAGTTATAAGAATATCTTTAGTAGAAAATCGAATGTTACCCATATATGGTGCAATATTCCGACAAATATGGCAATATCTAATGATAGTTAGCCTATAATTACATATATATAGTCATATAACACATTTTGTATGGTGATGTCATTAGATGGCCACCAATGGCTTCTACATGGTCTGTTATGACGTTGGAAAACACTTCCAAAGACCATCCAGAAGCTGCTGACCACCTAACAATGTAGTGTTTATACATTTCTGCATCCCCCTCCCATCACCACCACCACCAGATATGACATCTTTTGCCGACATTAGGTGTCAAAATTGGGATCGAACTTTAACTCAAGATTGATCTTCTTGCAGGGACTACGGATCAAGAAGCAGCGCAGCACGGGCGACATCGACAAGCACGACAAGACGCGCGGTTCCGGTTCCATCCGCAGCACCGGAAGTAGCACGTCTTGGGCGAGCAACGAATCTGCTCACTCTGGGCTGACGAACACGTCCATGCACACGGACAGCAACGTGAGTTTCGTGAGCCAGGACGACGTGATTGACGCCAATGTGACAGAGACGTACATGGGCGAGTGGAAGAACGACAAGAGGTGCGGCTTCGGCATCAGCGAACGCTCCGATGGACTCAAGTTCGAGGGCGAATGGTACAACAACAAGAAGTACGGCTACGGGGTCACCATCTTCAAGGATGCCACCAGGGAGGAGGGCAAGTACAAGAACAACGTGCTCATCACCTCTAACAAGAAGAAACACATCTTCCTCATCCGGTCGGCCAAATTCAGGGAACGAATCGATACGGCGGTCAACGCCGCCATACGAGCTTCGCAAACTGCACTCCAGAAAGCAGATATCGCCATTTCCAGGTCAGTTTCCAGCATTTTTTTTTCTTTTTCTTCTTCTGCCTCCAAATCGCTGGCTCTGCAGGAAGATAATGACCGTAAGTCAGTGGGCGTGTCTGAAGCCAGACCCTTTCATCCTCACCCATGCACCTCCAGTCTTGGGCTTCTTCAGAATCGATGGACTTCTTCCACGTGCAGCACAAGGTCTGCAAGAACCTTGAATGTGGAAAAATTGAATATGGCCATGTATGGGATTGTATGCCATTCCTGGCAAGGTGTGACCACATGTGGCCGTATGTTGACGTGGTCCATACAACATGTATGTGACAATCCCATATATGGCCATATTCAACCTTTCCACCAGGGGATTCTCAAACCTTGTACGGGACATGGAAGATGTCCATCTATGGCTGTTTATTGGCATCGATAGCTATGCATGCTGTATGCCAAACAATATGTTTATGTATATGGCTGCATACATGGCCATGTACAAGACCATCTAATTTCTATGGCTATATACACGTGCATGGCCACATATAGAAAATGTGGTAAATAGCTTATAAATGATTCTATGAAGTTATATGGATATGTATAGACAAATATGACCATATAAGTATATTTGTGGTCAAATTTCGGATTAACGCATATATGGAGTATAAGGATATGTATGATCATCCATGGCTATAAATGGCTACCCACATGATAGTGGGATATATTTTAAAAAATTATAAGATAATATGTGACGAATCATTCTAAAAATATAGTCATTAATATACTAGAAATTTCAGAAATATCATGAACTAAGACTTGTAGACTATTATTTATTATATTATATTATAAAATTTACTTTGAAATATATGTTGAACTAATATAAAAACTATGTAATAATTTTAAAATATATTGCGTGATATAATTTCAAATATAACGCATACTTCACGATACTTGTGGTATATTACTTGAAATAGTTTTAAGAATATTTTGTCACGTAGTATATGACATATTTTGAAATATATGCCAACATCATCCGGGTGCTGATCAGTTCTTGATCACACTTTCAGCCACCCTTGTTAGGTGTACGTCATGGGCTGGAATAGCGGTGAAAATGCAGTGCATAAAATGGTGCCCAAGATGGGGAGGAGAACTTTGTGCAAACTGCATCAGTGGCTTATCTCTTTGGCTGAAACTGCCGTCGTGCGTGTTCAATGAAATGTTACTGAAAATATGACTTTTTTATGAGCCTGGATTCTAAAGGCTAGTTCATGTTCAGGAAACGGTTGGCCGGCAAACATTGACACTTTTGATAGGACCAGTTGCCAGGCGTTTGCATTTTATGTCGCCGGTGGTTGTGAACACCGGCAGCTGCATTTTAGACTGCTGATGACCGATCAATTGCTGCAGCACGATGCCTTGGCAACCGTTCATTTAAGGGGTATTAGGGGCCACCCCATTTTTGTCCACACACAAAAAAACCACCAGCCCGCTTATTAGAGATAATTAATGTGCTGGTGAATTGCAGTTGTAGATGACATTTTCTTTTTCCTTCCTCAATAACAGTAACGTTTTAAATCGATACTGGTTCAATCCAAGAGTTGTCCAGTTTTGAAACTTGCAGGAAATACAGGGGGACTCGAATGTTTCGTAACATTTGTAACACAAAAACAGGAAAAAAAAACACATTTTTGCTTCAGATGCTGATTATGATTACTAAATTTGTTTTGCCTAGTGTAGAATGGGTCGCCCACTAGGGTCTCAGTTTGGTTTCATTTAAAAATGTCCAGCCTAATTAATGCAAAAAATTAAATAAACTTGAAAAAAATCGTTATGCAACCTCCGCTGCGGGTACTCCGATGCTTTTTTTTAAATAAATAAACGGACATTTTAAAATTATAAAAAAAAATACCTACACACTATCCCATGGAGAGTTTACACAGAAATAGAAAACCTGGAATTGTCGAGGAATAGGAACGACCAGCATTAAATAATAATGTTAAATTAATAACAAGATACCATAATGAATGAATGAAATAAAATGGCAGTTTTAAAAGTTCCACAATCTCAAATGCTTAATTGTTTACGCTACTTTTTATAGGGAATTCTCCAATTTTCCACAGCACATTTTCAATTTTCGATTTAATAAAAACATGTGAAATATCTATCATATAGGTCAATTGTTAATCTCTGATATTCAGATTTATTATTTCAAAAGTTAAAGTAATAATTAAAACTTTTCATTTAAAAAATAAAAACTTCTACTCCTATTTTTATCCTTGATTTTAGAAGTTGAAATTGTGCTAGGAAAAATAGATGAATTCTCTATTATTGCATGAATAAATTTGTTTATAGCTAGCTTATAGATTTTCCATTTTATTCTGTAAACATTTTTGGAAAAAAGCCAGGGTGTTTTATTATTTTATTTTGTTTGGGAACCCTGCCATGGCGTTTGCTGACAGCCGTGCGCTGACTTGAATTGAATTGAATTTGAAAGCTTAAAAAAGCGTAGGCGTGTTTCTGTACACAAGGCTGCCAAGATCTAATTTGATTCTCCGTAAATAGCGCCTTTGTTATTTTTTGTTAACCCTAATTCCGATTGATTTCTGGTGCAATTACGTCCACGCGTGATGACAGTGGCGGTCAGCGTCCATTAGCAGGTCTTTGATATAAATCCGATGTCATAACTGGACTCCTAAACCGATATGACCAGCAATAATTGGTGGGGGTGCAGACTTCCCACCCACATTGGACTTCCGGTTTTCGTCCGAGATGCATTCGGATCTCGATTGCGGTTGGCGCATCCGTGGGAATCCAGCTGAGATTCAGGGATTGCTTTTGTCGTTTTTATCCACACTGAAAACCTGATGTTTGCAAGGACCTAGCTTTTGGCGTCTTGTCAGTATGGCTTCAGAGGAAGATTGATTTTTGGCCTTTTTTTGCCTAATCCTCCACAGGATTCGTGCTTACGCTTGATGGCCAAACTTTGAATGCATGTAAGCAGAAAATCCATCGACCATTCATTGAGGGTCAACACTGGAATCGTACCCATCATGCAATTTTGTTGTTTGGATCAAAAAGATGCCAACCATGCAAAAAATACACTTTCGCTTATAATATTTATTATACTCGCTACGTTTATTTTACGTGGTATGGTACTAGTTGTTCTATTGCCTGAGCTGTGCTTAGAAAATTCTAGGTTTATTATATAAATAAATTAAATAAATTTGATATAAAAAAGTTATGTGACCTCCTGAAGAGGGGCTTTGTTGCAATCCAGACTTGCATTGCGGGTTGCATAATGTTTTTTTTAAGCTTATTTAATTTTTAAAAATAAGACATGTTCCGATTTTTACAAAAAAAATTGCTTTGTGAGTGATGCCATTATTGATTCTCTCATTTCGATCGAGTTGTTTTAAACAAAGAAAATCCATAATGTCATCGTGATTCGATGCTGCCAGCAGCCTTGCAAAAAAACTGACGTAAAACGAAAGCGATAGCAATCGAAAACAATATAATATTGATTCCTGCGATGTACCTGCAAGTAATACTATTATTGTAAGACTGGCATGAAATCTTTATAAACCGTTTAAAATAACTGTTGTAATGAACTGGACTCGTCTTAAATGAAATCCTATAGTATTTTAAGAAGCATACGTTAACCCACATGCTGTTGGGATATATTTCACAAAATGAAAGATAATATGTGACAAAATATTCTAAAGACATACCCATTAATATTCTAGAAATATCATATATAATGACGCTTAACATATTATGTAATATACCTCGAATTATATTGCGTGCAATATATTTTAAAATATATTCCGATGTATTTATTAAACTTTACACAAATATATAATATGATTGTATGAAACCTGTATAATAGTTTTAAAATATTTGCGTAGCATAATTTCAGATATATTACATAACGTACTAAAAGTTCCAATTCATAATAGTTCTGGTATATTTCTAGAATTACTTTTCACGTATTATCTTATATATTTTTTAAAATATATCCCAACATCATGTGGGAATGCGTTTTCAACAGAAACTCATATTATACTTATTTTTTTTTACACTTTGGCAACAATGCATTTATGATTCATTTTCAACCGAAACTCATTTTATTCACGTTTTCAGAAAACATTTGTAATTCAATTTCACTCGAAATGTCAAGTAGAGATTCTCTGCGATAAAACCACCCCCTTATCTCTTCCCCTATGAAGAAGTTTTCGTCCTTGATTCCATTAGCACTTTGGCACTGTCACAGGAACAATAAAAATAAATAGCGCCATTTAAATAAATTGATAGATAACAGAAGCAGGAGTAAGCTCTAGTTCAATCAACGATTGAAACGTATGAAAAAAAAAATTTCGATTGTTTTTTTTTGCACAGTGGTTTTTCTTAAATTAGGACTGATTCTGTCTTTCCATTCTTTTACTCCTTTATCGTGCTTCTGGGTTATCTTAGTTTCCTTTTTGACTCTTTTTCGCATATTCGTCTCGTAATCAACTTTATGGAGATATCGAGTCTTCCATCTGTATTTTAAATGCAAAGGATCCTGGGAGATTTTCGGGAAAGAAGTGGATAATCTTAACGACGTGCTAATTTAAAGCATTAAGGCTTCTAGTCCAATTTTTATATACCAGTATAACCTCAGTATGATTCTATACTGATATCACTATATATATATACTGTTATTCTGGACTGCTAATATCAGTTTGCTTAGTGATATCAGTATTATAGTGGTTTTGGGGACTACTAATATCAGTATGGTTAGTGATATTACCACATTTGTTACACTGATATAAGTATGTGATCGATATATTTGTACGGATATCTTCCCATTTGGAAAAAAAACATATGTAGAACGTATTTGTAAAGCATATTATCTATATTTTGAAAATATAACTAAATTTACCGTATTTCCTATATGAATAATATATTATAAATATATGCAACATATATCAGAATTTCAAAAAAAAACTTTTGCAATAATCGAACCCAGGGACCTACCCCTTGAGATTGGAGTACTCTATCCACTATAGGCTATCAGAATTCTGTACGAATTATTGTGTAGATATAGAATATAGATAATTCGGTAGGAAGAGTTTTTTTTAAATCAATACCTTATTTTCAATATACAGTGTATCCACATTAAGGAATATTTAAGCTCAGGGTTTTAATAAACTAAATTCTAAAAATTTACTGCCGAAATATTTATACTTTTACCAATATATTGGTAATATATTACAAATATGTTTTTCATTTCAACATGTATTATTTACATGTATGTATTTTGAATATATATGCATATATTTTTAATGTATTTTCCATACGTATCGCGATAGATTGACTGTCTAAAAAAAAGGGGGGTAGGGCGAGTGTAAAGGTCAAAAAGTTTGAGAACCACTGAAGTGGAGAGTAGAATTAGCCTTTATTGGAGTCTTGAGTCTTGACATCGCATGGATATGCAGAAGAGATGGGTAATCAATACCCAGAAAGCTAGGCGAAGCGATAATTAATGGGGCAACCAGAGCGGAAGTGAACACGCTCAAACGGAAGTGCAGTATCTGTGTCTCCACCGAGTAAATCTTTACGATTGGCGAGGTCTTAGCCCGACGCTAGTTTTTCGTGGCAGAAAATAATGCCTGGCTACGAGTGTATGTGGATCAAGGTGGACTATATAAGAAGCTGTCTCTGTGGGCGGGGCCTTGGAGATGGAATGTCGCTGGTCCTGGGCCACTGCGGGGTTTGTCTCTTTAAGATCTTTCGGTTTCAACCGTTTCTTTTCTTCTTCTTCCAAATCGAGGTCTTTTTCTCTGACCTAGTTCTCCTTTTTTTTCCCCACAGCTTAGTGCCTCGAATAAAATCAACACTGTTGTTGGTTGGGTGGGCAAAAAAAAAAAAAAAAAAAAAAAAAAAAAAAAAACACGGGATTGGCTAAAAATCTGTTGACGGAATATAGATGATGTCGAATTGAAAATGCAGACGAAATTCAATGGGGAACCGGGGATCAATACCAGGGTGAGCTTGAAGAATGTTGATGTTGAAAAATAAAATCCATTTGCAATACGTGTCTTTTCACGAACCGACAAATTCCCACGCGGAAATAAATATATATGGAGAATATATTTTTAAAATATATATTCTCCATACAGTAAAATATAAACGAAAATTGGCCGAAATTCATACATGTAAATGAATAATATATTAGAAGTAAATGCAACATTTATCAGAATTTTTAAAAAAAAACATAACTTCTGGCAGGAATCAAACAATGGACCAAGTCTAGTATTCTAAACCAACAGATTGTCAGAATACTGTATGATTTCTTGTGCAGTATATAAATATAAATAATTCGGTAGCCTGAGGTTTTTCTTAAATTGAACGATGCATTTTATACTTTCTTTTCAATATAATCACAATAAGGAATATTTCAATTAAGTTATTTGATAAAATATATTCTCGACATATCTATATTTAACATTTATTATTAATTATATAAACTCCATGTACATTTTTTCTATATGGAAAGGACCTGAATATAGAAAAATGTCCGTATAGAAAATGTGTTGTGATTTTATTACATAAAACCATATATGGCTGCATATTTGGTTAAGTATGGAAAATATTCGGTTTTCTATTTGAGAAATGTATATAAGAAAATGTAATAAATGCCAATATAAATAATTTTAACTTTAATATTAATGCATTATATTTTTTCAGGTATAACCTTACGCTCATATGTCAGAATCTAAAAACATAGATATAATTATATAAACATATATTATATAATTTTTATAGACTTTAATAAACAGTATAATTATGGGCATAAATGAATATGCATGTACATACACGTAAATGGCCCTAATTGTCTAGTTTTGTGCCCAATTTCTGCCCTAACCACTCATATACATGTATGGAAAAAGTGAAATATGTCCATATATAACTCACATTTAATTTTTTTCCCCGGGAACCTTCAGATCATTAAAACATTAGGACCTTAAATTTCCCTTAAATAAAACAAGCATTCATTACGTAACATTTTTCAACATGTTGGAACCAGCTTAAAAAACACAAGGGAAGAACCCCCCAACATGTTCTGGTCTTGTTGTTAACATGTTTATTCAAGTTATTCAAGCTATTTGAATTGCACATTTTATTTCTAATGAAATGAAGAGGAATTTCACTTACCGCTACTTTATGGATGACAAAATTTTACCCAATATGCAAAAACGATTACTGGTGCATTTTTGCTTCAATTACTTTTGAGGAATGCTACATTTACTTTCGCTGCTGCAGTCTAACATACTTCGCATAATTTGAAAATGTCTCGTTTATTTACATAAAAAATAAACATGGATAAAAAATCTAGCAGGCAACCTCCGAAAACTGTTATTTTTCTCTATGAAAAAACCTCCAAAGATGGGTGCCCAAGGTTGCATAACGGATTTCTTCCTTGTTTAATTCATTTTTTCTTGGTAAATAAGGGAGTCGTGTTCAAATCATGTGAAATTTTATAGATTCTAGTAAAAAAAATCATTTTTCCACTTACAAAAATGTAGCAATAATATTGCGTTATTTGAAGTGAATACTTCTGGGTCGCATTTAATTAGCTACAGTTGATAAATTAAATAATTGGTATTCATCATATTAATATATGCTTTGGTGTTGTTTGTACATGTAATTAATTAAATGCATCCAAAGTGAAAACCTGTCATCTGAGTACAGGGTGTCTCATAATTCGCTGTTAATTTTAAGAAATCAAGTTTGCAGGTACCCTTATGCGCATGCATTGACCATTTTTTGTATTGTTTTTTTTTATAAAATGTTATCTTTAAAAAAGACGTGCAAAAGCCAAAACTGTCAATTCAACATGTCCAAACTGGTTTTGTGAAATCGCATAGATAATTTAATCCCAATTTAATTAATGTCTGTTGATTTCACCGTTCATTATGGATCTGAAAGGACATTAATTGAAACTTCATCAAACATATTACCATCATTTTGTTTCAATATATTTTAATATAATGACTAAACATCACCGAATTGATGAAAATTCAATGGCGTTTTGACACCCTGTGTGTACGAAATGTATTGATCGTTTCCTTTTTTTATTGGTATGAATCATTGATTTGATCCATTTACTTGTAAATTTCATTTATTTTTGCAGTTATTGTTCATTCTGCGATGCTGAATGATGCAGAAGAGCGTTTTTCGGTCGTTTGAACATCTTGCGTAATCTTTTGTGTGATCTAAATTGCGATACGTGCTTCTAAAATATAACCAAAAACGTGCCCTGGCTTAAGTGCCATGAGAACTGGCTTCTATGGCCCATAATACAGATTATGCAATAAATGCAATCTGCTTGGAAATTCGTGGTGGAGGTGGAAATTGCCATGCAAAATGCCAGCTAGAGTTGCATAAAACGATCAGTTTTGAAAATAAAAGAGGTGCACGCCATGAATATTTTGCTTATAAAATTATTAAGGCTATTGTGCACTTCACCTCCACAAATGTTTGGCCATGATTTCAAAACCACGGATTTGGCCACCGTATTTCGTTAATTTTATTCAACTAATTCCATTACACATGTACCAAGATTAAATTGAAGTATTAAGTAAAATATGCAGAATAGTATAAAATAATGGATAATGCAGTTCAGGCCTTGTTTTCAATATGTTCACAATAACGAATATTTTAATTAAAGTGTTTTAATTAATTATATTCTCAAATATACTAACGATACATTCATACATTTTACTGATATATTTTTCATTGTATCATATATTATTAATACACATGTATATGCGTATATTTGTTATAAATGCTCCAGATATTTTTTTTTCCCATATGGAATGGTATTAAATTGGCACTCTGAAATGACAGTACTGGTCATCAATCGATTTGGCATTTTCTAGTTTTGTCTTTATACTTGACCATTTGTTCGTGAGGCGCTTTCCGTACTCGATTAGGTCTCCATCAGTGTGTGTTCGCAATGTACATGTACAGTATACGTTGTATGCGTTGCTATAACATTAATTGTTTGATTTGTGGTGTTTGCAGGACAGCAACGGCCAGGGGCAAGTCCGAACAAGCCGATGTGGCCGCCCTTCATGCCCATGAGGATTCGGACTTTGCACGGTTATGCGCCAAACAATTCGCACCGGACTTCCATCAACCAGGTAGGAAATTAGACCCACTCGAATTTCAGCGGAATTTTCGTGGAAAAACGTGTGACAAATGACGAAGACTCCGCAATTTCCCGAGGAATTACCTTTTGTCGTGCCAAGTCAGCACAGGTGGTTGTGGTCATTCGGAAAAGTTTAATTTTGAGCATTGGATGCCTGAGCCATCATAATGGATAATAATGAATAATATTAATTCATGCAACATGCAACTAAATAACATTAAATTCTTCTTTTAAAAAAATGTTCATACTGTATCTCATCAAATTGAATTTTTTATTTTCCTGTCAGGCATCGAGAACCTGAAGAGGAACCCTCACAACCAGCAGCATGAGCTGAAGCATCTGGCGCCCAAGCCCAGGGACGAGCAGCACCAGTACAGATCTCGCTCTCTGTACATCCGGAAGGACGGATCTGATGCGGATCTGAACAGCCCAAACTACGGACCTGGCCCCGAGGAGCACCCCAGCCCGGGCGGCCTGCGCATGAGCATCGACTACGGCAGTTCAGCCGACGGCAACCAGCGCCTCCTGGAGCACTTGGAGTACGCCGGAAACGCCAAACCGCACAACTTCTTGGACCCTGCCAGCGCCAGGGGTGCCCCCAACGGAAACGCCAGCAATCAGAACCATCCTGCCGCCAACGACGCCACCGCCTTCTCCCTGAGGGGTTCCATCAGGCGTGGAAAGAACCTGAGCATTAGGGAGGACCCCAGGGGATACACAATGCAACAGGCCATGAACGACCACTTCGACCACTACCGGAAGGAAGCCACCCACTCGCGCAGTGCCACGCCCATGCGGGCAGGATCCTCCACCACAGTGGCCTCGGCCCTGGCCTTCGCGGACGCCATCCGGTCCAGGCCAGACCCCAGAAACCAGGTCTGTAACCCTGGGTTGACCCAGGTTCATTGATAACCATAAAATCACGTGTGCTGTTTATATACGACCATATATGAACTAATACATGTCCATATATGGCTCATGTATGGTGACATTAAACGTTTCCAACCGGTTTAACTCGCAGTGTAATGCCTCAATACAAGTTTAATGACTAACCACGTTGCTCACAGGTGGCCACCGACTGGACGCCAGACTCCGGCGTCTCTGACGGCATGGACACGGACGAGTCTCCCACCAGGCCCAGCCGAAGAAGCACCCTGCCTAACCTGTACGCAGCAGAGATGCTGCTCTTGCAGGCCGAAGAGCAGAAGCTGCAACAACAACAACAGCAGCAGCAGCAGGTGGCCCCTTCTGCCCAAGAGGACCTGGGCCCCAGGCGGAGGACAGGGAACACACCGGCCCCTGCCGATGTGCCCGTCCCCAGCGCCTCCCCCATGAGGACCGCCTCCCTCTACGTGGCCCCCGTCCGTAAGCCAGCTAGGGCCGCCACCCCCGCCGCCCCAGGGCCCCCTAAGCGCAAGAAGAGCCTGCCGGACATCCAGGCCCTGCCCAAACAGATCAACGTCATGTCCAGGGAGGAAGTGTCCGTGCTCAGCTCTGCCAGAAGGGAGGCCGTCCGGAAACAGCAGGAGGAAGCCGAGAGATACAGGGCAAACCCCTTGCTTTACATCTTCAATCCAAACGTGAAGGTGAGGTTGGGTTTTTTTACAAAAATAATTTTTTAAAAAAGGGGGGGGAGGGAAAAACTAAATAAACTTAAACAAAAATAGTGGAAGACCAGACCAATTCTATGCATGAGTAAGTAAATTTAGCAATTATAATAAATATTTTAAGCAAAAATGTGCAAGTAATTTTTTTTTTGCATGATGGGCATCATTTTGCGTTGGGCATAATGAATTTTAGTGTATATATTTTTAAACTCTTAATCAAGAATTTCCGGATGTATTTTAATCTTTTTATAATTTCAAATATTGGTTTTGAAAATTAGGTTGAAAGAAGGTCGCAATACGGTTTTCTCAAGTTGACTTTTTTAAATTGTATATTTTTCTGGATACTTCACTAGATAAGGGGTGAATTCACGTACGCAGTTTATTAGGTAATTGCATTGTGCTAAATCACTCGATTAGATTTATTCACAGTGCGACATCAAGAGGAAAGGAAAGGAATTTAAAAAGACCAAAATTGAAGGACGCCATCTAAGAATGGCCCCTGAAGCATCTCTTGATTCTGGTTTAGACTCTCCAGACATGGAGAAAAGGAAGATAAGAAAAAAATCGATGACTTGAAAAAAGTGATTTCAATAAAAACGGGTTAAAACGGAAAATAATGGATGAAAAGAACAATCAAATTGAAGAATACGGAAAAAAATAATTGGAGATAGGGTTGCGAAGAATATTGAAGGAAAGAGACAGCTGCATCCTTCTTAATTATTTTCTTGGTTTTTCAAACGTTTATTAAATCAGTTCAACCTTGGGATTGGTCATTAAAGTAATGAACCTTAATTTACATCTAACGAGCATTAAGCCAGACCTTTTTTAAGGATGCTCACCATGAGAAAAAAATGCACAATTTTTTGCCTAATACTTACAAGTATTATACTTGCTAAATTTATTTTTAACCTTGTAAGATTGGCCATTCTCTAGTGTGAGCTATTTTTTATAATTTAAAAATTTCCCGTTTATATTTATAAAAATAACTTTAAAAAAAACGTTATACGGACTTCGCACTGACCTGAATAAGTCAAGGGAGTAGAAACAACCTGGAAAGGTCAGGAAAATTTCAAAGACAAACTGCCATGCAAACAAAAGTCAAGGAAATTTGAAATGTTTACGCAAAATTCGAAGAAATTTCAAATGTAATGAAAAAAGTCAGGGAAATTTCAATTTTTTATGCAATGTTCAGGAACGTTTTGATCAAATAAATGCCACCCTTAAATTACCAAAATGTCCGATGATTTAATGTTCATTTTCAAATTGCAAAAAATAACGGATACCCTAGTGTACGACCATTTCTACACGGAAAAAATAAATTTAGCAAATATAGTAAATATTTGAAGCAAAAATGTGTAATTCTTTTGCATTTACTGCATTAGCGCCCTAGGGAATATGCCCTTGAAGAACCAGAGTTTTTCGTGATTGTGACTCGGTCTCACTGCTCGGTTCCATTTGCATCTTTCAGGATTGGTTGTCAAGGCAGCAACTGATGATGTTGGTCCTGTTCATCAACATCAGCCTGGCCATCATGTTTTTTAATTTGCTGACGTAGCAACAGTTTCCAGGGGTTCCCTGAAGAAGCCCTGCGTGCCATCCATCATCCCATTCAATGTCATCACTCTTCCCACGCATCTCGACGCCCACAAACGACGGTTGGTTGGTGCAACCACAATCGCTGGCCATGGCCACGCTTGCTTCGACGGATGGCAGAGAGAGTGACACGGACGTCCCAAAAGCCTGCTTTCATTTGCTCGTTTGTTATAATCTTCCGTTTATAGCAGAAATATTCGAAGCATCTCGAGGCGGCGAAATATGGGCGCTCCTTGTTGGAAAAATGCAAAAATGGAACACTGCGAATGGAACGGAGTTAGGCCTATCCTTGCGAACCGGAAGGACCGTAAGAGCCGATCGAATTGGATTTTTGCGGTTTTAATTGGATTTCAGCGAGTCGGAGACATCGATCTCAACTTTATTTTTGCTACGCGAACGGAACGCTGCAGGAAAGGCTTTTTTTTTAAACTGAGAAAAAGCATTTGCCTCCATGAAAATCGAATGGATCGAGATATTCCTCGTTCGAAACGGGGGTAAAACGACCCTGGCGCGAGCTGTAGCCGTCACACTGCCGAGTTCTTTTTTCACATTTAGAACGCCACGCCGGGGAATAGAACGTTCAAGATGGCGCATTCGAAATGGTCGCAAAAAGCCACGAAAATCTGCGTGAAATTCAAACGCTGCTGGTGAGATGGTGTTTTTTGAAATGTTTTCATTCCTGCGGAAATATACTCAAATAGTTGAGGATTATAACATTTCCTGGGTGGAAAAAGTATAACGTGGACACATGACTTTTTCCATGTATGGTTAAATCCGAAATTAGCAGCAAATGGACGTACAATATATTCGTATACAACTGAATGATTAGACCACAAATAGACATATACATGTATGTCCATATACTGTTAATACAAGTCCATAATATTCATATATGTTTGTACATTCTTACATATTTGTAACTATATTTACAGATATGGTGATACATACCTAAATGTTCATACCTGGAAAATATAATAGGCTATAGTAACGCATATTAAAATTAAAATTTTATTTATATTGACATGTGATACATTTTCTTAAGGAGAGTGAGCGGTATATGAGATTGTCTTTAGCAGAAAAACTAATATATTCCACGTATGGACAAGTATGCAGCCGTATATGGCTTTACCTAAAGTTAATGTCCATACATGGACCATACAGGACCATGTACGGCTCGTCCATGGTCGGGAATGGCATACATAACCCCATATATGGCAATATTATTTTTTCCACCCAAGAACTCCACCGTAAAGAAATGCCCTAGAAGTATATTATGGTTTTCGTTTATGGGAATGGCAGCATTTTGTTCGGCATAAAATACTTGAAAAGCGAAGCAGTGTGACCGTTACTAAACAGCGCCGAAACGAAATTGCGAGCCTGATAAGCCGTTTGAAAAATTGTTATTTGTGTGTGGTTGTTTGTTGTCGCCACCCATATTTGCATAAACGGTGGTTCGATATTGGCAGGCTGTAGAAAAAATGGCTGCCCCGTTAACCACGCCCTCTAGCGGCCACCGAATGACGTCATTCGTTTCATTGGCCTCAGTGGAAGTGTGATAAATATATGCTTTGCTACTTTTGATATATGTAAACATTTTGTTGACACGAGTTTTCAAATGACTACTATTGATAAATGCGGATGAAAGGGAAATGGCCTATTTTTGATTTTCTAAAAAAAGAGAGATACCTATATCGAAAACAAACTATTTATATAAATTGATTTTGTCAATTAATGTTTTTATTACATATAATTGTTGCAGCCTACGAAGATGATGTTTGATCGAATTTACTGTTGTTGAAAATGTCATTTGGACAAGGTGTGGCTCCTATTTAAACGGTAGTCGAATGTCAAAATGCGCCAGAGCAAAGCTGAAGTTTGATGTTTAATCAACTGGAAAAATAATAACTAC
>JAQIXS010002016.1:0-25264 GCA_034700785.1 Rossiulus vilnensis | reverse complement strand
ACAATAAAAATGTGGTTTGCGGAATATGCGAATAAAGCTGAAATAAATATACTTTTTTTTTGGTATTAAATTTCTGCTTTCTTTGACGAATCGCGCATACCAGTTTTTGTAACGGGGTCAGTTTTGACCATCAAAAAAAAAAAACACAAAAAAAACAACAACCGCAAAATGGAGACACCGTCATCGACCGTGCACCTGATCTTCTCTTGCCGGAAATTAAAAATATATCGTAGAATTTTAATGAGAAAACCAGAGAAAACTTGCATCGAGACCGCCCGCAAGTTCGTGAAAGCATTCTAGAGTAATTGAGGTTTTTCATAAATATGGATACACGAATTCATCAGAAACAATTTAAAGGAACAAAAAATGAGAGTGACATAAGCCAACATATATGCCAAAGTCCTAATTTTCACAAGCACAGTAAAGGAAGCGGTACATTGGCAGTGGCTGCTGTCCTCGTGTGAATCGTGTCAATGCTCTGAAAACAGTCAAAAATTGCAGTCTCTATGTTAGATAAGCCTATAGTTTGCTGTATCGAAATACTTCATGCAAATATTAATATGATATCGAGTACTGTACGTGAAATGAGATTTTCTTTCACAATAAAAGATAATATGAATATGCAGATCAAAGTATTTTTAGCCCTCATTTATACTTGGACTTTCTGACTTCTTATATAGAGAGAAATTAGGACACGATACATATTGACTGCCTTATTACGTGTTAACAAAACCAAAATAAATGCGCTTTCTAAATCAAAGATTACAAATTAAAGCACAAGTTCTGACCACCAAAAATAAGGCACAATTCACGGAACTCTTTTGACATTTCCAGGATAATATAATGTATTACTGGAGATTTTCCCTTGCAATCCCAGATTTTAAAATGATTGCTAAAAGTAATAAGTAGGACATCTAGGAACAAAAATCTCACCATTATGTCACACGTTGTCACGGAAATCACCTTACCTAAATAAACGTGCAGTGACCAAAGATTTATGGCCTTGCTTACAACATTAATTCTGTGAAGTAAAAATGTTTGTGTACAGTAGCATGACTTAATTACAGTAGAATGACCTAACATTTATAAAAGTACTCACAACAAACGTGACATGTAGGTTGAAAACTCATTTGAAAAAATCATTAGTAGATCGCAAAAATTCCATGCTCTATTTTCTTAAATTAAAAGCATGTTTTATCAAATTACGTTTCTAGAAATCGCCTAATTAAAGGGGTTCCGTTAAACATCGTGCTGTGCACATGTGTACAGACTTCGTTATCAGAAATTAAACTCATTCAGGTAAAACAATCTTACGGATTCAATTAAACGTATGGTCATTTATGCATAGTTGCGAATCAAATAAGAAAACAAAATGCGAAAAATAAATAAGTTCCTATCTAATCTGCTGCAAGTTAATTGGTAGTTTTAATGCAAGTATAATAAGCTAATTTGTATTATCGAGCTAGGGAAAAAGCAGATCAGGACGACCTGAACAATTTCTTAAGTTTTCGAAAACAATCTGTTTAAATATTTAACCTACTCAACATTATATTTAAGAGAGCAAATACAGCATTGCAGACTAAACGTTTTAATAAATATTAGTAAATACTGTGATATACTGGACATATTACCTTTAAAGGTGCGATCGTAGGCCAGAAAATTTAAATAAACTACATACATGTATTAAATTGTTACTTTAAATCGGTGCATAGTCAACCAGTTAAACAAGTTAATGCATCTAATTGCGAATAATTTGCATTTGAGAAAATTTGCTCGCTCGTATACGTGGTGAAAATGCTAATCAAATTATATACTGACAATAATAATAATAAAAAATAAAATCTCGCATGATGCAGTTATGATTTTCAAAGTAAATGCATGCTAACAATACCTTATGTATATACTAAACGGAAAAAAATTGTGAATGATAATGAACAACCAAATCCGTAACGAATGACGAAGTTACATTTAACTTGTTTAGACAGTGTTTTTTCCTAGAAATTCCTATCTACAGCATATATTTTCTCATGATCTTTGAAAATCAATTAATAGCCGACAGAACTGGTTTCTCTACGAATGCAGGTAATGGGATTACTGTGTGTGACGATTAATAGAGGACGCTTTTTTAACCGTGTACTACATAATAAACAATAATTATTAACTACTTCTCTACCTTATATTGTTGCTATTAGCCTCAAATTGTTTGGCCTGAAATATGATGCATACCTGTACAGAAGATACTGTAAGTCGCCCATGCAATACGTTTTTGGTGATCTAGAAACCCTATATATAAATGTTATTAATGTCCATGAACATGATTCAGGCAGCTATTAAACCTGGAGTATGCAATACATCCATTAATTAATTTGCGATCTACATGAACGTTACGTAACGCTTCTTTGAATATTTATATCCAAGCTTAAGTAGAAATTGATGGACATTTTGCAATGCGTTTTTTGCCTAATTTATTACGGTAATCACGGACAGGTCGTATATTAGCTTGAAACGGGTGTTTTTCGCATCACAACCGCTATATATAAAATCCCTTAAGCTGGACCACCTCTATTAAAATTAATAGCCGAATCTTTAGGCAGTTAAATTGCATTTGTCGCTTTTCTACACAACGCCCTGTAGCTTTAGATGTGCCTTGTAACCTATATTATTAGCTCAAGAAAAAATGACGCTTGAATGTGCGTACAAACATGTTCTTGCAAGTACAAAAGTTAGCGCCATAATGACATGGATTTTAAAAAAATCTTAGTTAGATTTCGAAAAACGAAGTCGTAAAAATTTAATTTACATATATATATGTATATATTTTTTAAATCGGAGCGGCATATGCACAAAACAACTCTGGTTAATGAACAAAAAACGCCAACTATTCGTCAAGCTTTTCTGTATGTACAGTTACATGTACAAGAGTTTGCTTTATTATAAAAAAATATGTTGATTTTAAATGCTGCGATACATGTGCTCTCTTGTTTCTCACACAGTATATACGGCATTTTATGTTGATTAACCAAAATTATTTCGTGCATGTGCCATTACTTAATATACTGAGCAGTCGGCACTTATTGATAATCACTTTGAAATAACATTGTGGATGAAATGGAGTGTGTCTATCATCTGCTCTTTTGTATATTAATTGCGCACCTCGAGTCACATTCTGAAAAAAAAAATGTACATCTAAAATGCTTTAGCGTTCCCTAATGGAATAGAGTCTCAAAACCAATTATACCATTTGATCAAACACGTATCGTATGCATAGTTAGTTCAAAACAGAAATTCAAAAATCCAAGAACCATTAATGCAGAGTTTGAAGAATTGACTTATCATTCAAGCCATGCTATTGCGACGTTATTTATCGGATTTTGAAAACCTGTGCATTCTTATTTTTTGCATAAATTTTCAATTTTAGGAATAAGTAGAAGCGAGATGCTTAATTAAAAACTAGTTCCAAGGACGCCCTCTCTTCTGTGTAGGTGTGTACCAGGAACTGCGTTTGATGTTACTTAATCCTTTGTTAGATGTGCCACGGACCAATTAGTATAATCATACGCTTTTCATGCCTTCGCGCCAACACACAAGTAACTAAGCGTTTACGTAATAAGTCTTTAAATTCTTGATCTGCGTGCCAATTTAGTCGAGGGAAAAAATCTGCTCCTCCGGGCGCGAACACAAAGGCACCAAGGAAACGATTGTAGTTTTAAACTCTTCAAATTTGATACGCCTACTATAATTTGCGAAGAAAAATAAAACCTATCAAGGAGTTTAGAAGACGTTAATTGCATTGTTTAGTGTAGCACATTTAGCAAGAAGTGAAAGATGGTGCACCTATTTCCTAGTCGATGAAACCTCGACGGTAAATACCTACAAATTCGGAGAAACAAACCCGCATTTGTTACTGGAGGGGTTTTCTTGACTACCAATATGTCACTGTCTTGAAGGCGTGTGCCGTTCTATAACATAATAAAGCGAATGGACTGATTACATACAGTAAGCGTTCATGCACCAAACAAATTAGAAAAACAGATGCTAAACGGAAAAGAAAAATGACATAATGAATTACAGTTGTTATTTTTTTTGGTGCAAATAGCATGTAATAGAACATTTTCAGACGTTATTGTAAATGCTTGGATGGCAAACATAAAAAATTGAGCTACCTAGCGTGATTTAGTCCTAAACTTTAGTCTTGAAATTCACCCGGTGTTACTTATTTTTAGGAACATAAAAAACAAAGCTTTTTTGTTTTCTGCAAGCCACCTGGATAAGTCGGCATTTTTATTTCAAATGCACATGTGCAAACATTCCATCAATTCGTGAATCCTTGATTAACGGCAGGGCATGTGTTCTTGAAAATGGAAGGCAAACCTGTGCCAAAAATACCCGTAAATACACCCAGAAGTGCCAAGTTAGCAATTCATTGAGCATAGATAATAGTAGCTAAAGGTGAACGCGTACCCAAGGCTGATCCAGCTTAAATCTACACATGTGCACACTCGACCTACATCACTGTTGGTGAAAGATCCTAACATTGTTTGGCACGCTTCTGAAGCGCTCAAATTCGGACATTAATGCCACCAACAATGTCCTTTTTTCCACCAAATTTCCTCTCCATTTTCCAATTTCGCACGTCTAGCGCATTTTATTCAAAGTTTAAGCGGATTGCATCGCGCCATTTCAGCATCGAGTTTGCACCTGCAAATTGCCATTCAATGGAGGAAAATTGGACACACCTGCTTCAGCCCAGGGTTGCGTAGGGACAGATCAGAATGCATAGTGCTTCATAAATATCACCAAGCTTGAAATCAGAATTTAAAAACAAAATTGAAAAACCGAAGACAACGATACATGTACACATACGTCTGATCTTCTACCCCATCTTGCCGGTTTTGTTTTATTGCACGTTTGATTTCTGAAAAAAAGTTGGCCTGTGTACCAGAATTTAGAAAAAGTCCAAGCCGAGAATAGCTTCCACAAAAATAGCAACAAAAAGTAATAAATTATTAAGTCCCACTACGCAACCTGATTTTAGTACTGATCGTACAGGACACGGAAGTAAATAAGAAATCATAAGTAATAAGGAAATAAGTAGTTTTCATGTGAACAATTCAGAAAAATAAAATGTATTCATAAAAAGGATTCATACATGTGTAAATTATCCTGGCTCTTTAAGGAATTGCTTTTTTTAGTCACATGCTTGATGAGTTTAAGCCAGAGTCGAAGTTTGATTATATAAATTTGATCATGATTTCCAGTTTATTGCAAGAGTTGACAGAGGTTAATGAAAGCATAGATTAAATGGATGATCCACAGAAGTTGGCAATTGAATTGCTCGTAATTCAGTCGGCTTATAACATGCATTAAAAGATAATCCAAGCAATCTGGATAGTTTTATCATAGATCATTGAGTATGCAGATACATGCTGTATATGAGGCAGGAACTGCATGATTGATTTACAGTATATAACTTGGTCTGTAGTCAAAGATCCCTAACCGTAAATTACGCCCACGACCTACACACGTTTGCATGTACATGTAGCAGCCAATTGTGCACGATCAAATATAAATTACGTGAAAACATAGGGGTGACTTATTAAAAGCTGCCATTTGGTATGTTCCATCTTGTACGGTATATAAAATCAATGATACTGTACGCATGGCATTCCAAAGTAGTTAACAAATTAATATGTAAATATATTAGTATAAGTTCTCAGTTATACCCCGGAATTGTTTTGCTTAATTTTTTATAGCCTACTTCACAATTCTTGATAATACTCCAGAACTAAACAAATATCTGAAGAAATGATTAACATTCACAAAACAGTACCAGTGATGTTCCATCTTGTACGGTATATAAGATCAATTTTAACATAGTACATGTATTGTTTTCATTTGAAGTTAAGATAATGTTTGAACAGGGATGCCTCCAAATCGAAAAAAACATATTTGGAAGAATTCTATGTGCAAAATACACACATATATGCTAGTTTAAATACATTTATCATATAGTTTACAAAATTCTGTACAAATTATTTCAAAGTATTCGACTGGATTTCACGCTGTAGTCGTTTGTTTCATGCCCCTGTATGCATTACACTGTGCATGTATAATTCAAATAAACAGTGTATAGTGTTTTATAAATTCGTACATGGTATGCATACTACACAAGCTTTTCCAGTAACCCTCGTTATAAGTTTTCATAAAATATTTATGGGGTGAATAACTTATGGGCATCCTGTATTGCACTGGCATGGTTATTAACTCAAGACTCTTAGGTCAAGAAAGTTATAGGTTTAAAAACATGGAAAATTGGGATTTTTGTTATTCGAGTAATAAACACATGTTGGTGCTAGGATCCATTTTTGACGACCCGATTCAACCCTCCCCAGGGGTTGCACGTAAAACAAACATTAAATGAGTATTTCCCCATGACCATCCCATGGAGCACATCTGCCCTGTCGTGTTTTTATGCAAAACAAACCGTCACTGTTTTATCTCCGAGGCTGCATGTGTTTTCGCACATCGAAACACCTACTTTATATAAACGAGAGTAAATAAAACCGCGTGATGCACACCTTCCTGGTAGTTTATGATTTGCTCTAATTGTAGCATCGAAGAACGTTGAACGAAAAAAAAAAATACGGTAAAAAACCAGCCAGCTACTTGCGGGTCATAGTCGTCCCATAAATCACGTCTCAGCTTGATACCAAAAACAAAGTCACCCAGCTAGAGCGTTGAATAGAAACAAAATTTAGCGATTGCTTTTTTTGGCTTCTCACTTTAGATTATCTCGACACTCTTTCAACACCGTTCGATGGTAGAGCAATCTTTGAGAAGGAACATTCGCCCCATACTCCCAGTAAAACATCGCGAATTTTGTTAGATTCTCTCTTTGTGGATGTTTATTAGAAAAGTAAACGTTTGCAAACTCCATGAAATCCATGGCGCTGCAGCACTTTCAACTGTTTGTTCGATAGCATCTAGAGGCCTCATGTTAAGGCAAGCTTGTGAAATCGTTCATCCTTGAATTTTATCGTGAACAACTCTCATTATACAGAATAATCTATGATTGCGCAGTGACAAATGTCATGTGAAATTTGAAGCATCGTGAATTACTGATTTCGAACAGGCGATGATAACACCCACTGTGTTTTTTTCGTTTCTGTTGCGTGCTATTCACACTGCAAGTACTTGGGCGGATTTCCGACGTCAAATTGACGATAATAATGGGCTAATTAATGGGGAATAACGTGCACACTATTTCTCAGTTGAGGCACAGGATGCTAAAACCGTCGCCATTTTCACGGCGTTTTCTTTTAAAGCGACTGTCAACTTTCGTGCAATGAGTGCACAGTGCTGAAGAGGATATTTCTAAAAACGACCTTCAGCTGCACTAGGCAATATCAATGGAAGAGGCCCAGATGGGGATACGTTGAAGAACATCGACTATAACTTTTTTTAAAGCATAAACCAAACAATATCACATGTCATACATCATTAGACGTCGAAGTGAACATTTTCAGCATAACAATTCGGTCAAGTTTTGATAAGTTGAAAAGCACAAGCGTGTTCTCTCTAAATAAAACTGCCACACATATATTTTAGCAGAATTTGTAACATCATGAATGCGTACGTATGAGTTGATTGTGTACATTGAGTTGAAACGCTTTCAGAGCTAAATATCAAGGTGAATCCTGTTGCTCGTGGCACGGATATTTTTTTGTATAATAAATCCACTATACTTATTCACATCAACTACAGAAAAGACACGATCTGCATGTTTACGTCATAATTAAACAACCTGCATGGAACTTCTCATAAGTAATCGCCATAACAATTCGCTTATTAACGAACATAGCGCGAATAAATGTCGAAAATTAGACAAAATTGGAAAAATTAAGTAACCCACATTCGCACCATGTGCGTTAGTCGCCCTAAAAAATGCCCTTTGAACAATAGCTGCTGACAAATAACTCGATCAGTGGAAATCATTATCAATACGTGATACCATATGACCTGTTTTAAAAATGAGTGTACGTTGGAAAAAACTAAGGTCATTAAGTCTGACGCAGTCCAATTAAGGAAATTAAACGCATTTTGAGGTTAGATTTGTTAAATAGAGAAGACTAAAAAATAGCTCTTGGCCTACTATTGCGTGAAAACATCAATTAAGTAACGATTTTCTTTTCAAATATTTAGGGAGTTACTGATTGGTGTGAATGCTGCAAGCATCGCTCACATGTTTTGAAAGATCAATCTCAACATACTCCATTCCCACGACAGCGAACATTGGGTGTTCATACGCTTTATCAAACTTTTACAGTTCCTGGATGCAAATCTGCCCCATGAAGTACATGATTTGTCAGAGCAATTTATTTATTATGAATGATCGATATCAGTTGATCGTCTCGAACAGTAAATATTAAAAAGTGCTTGAATTTGTGTTTTTAAAGCCCTTGAGTCTGTCAACATCTATACATTCGAAAGAAACTGCAAGTTGATAAATTAATAATTTAAAAGTGATAGGAAATTCGAGTGTTGAAAACTGCCAGTTTTGAGCGTTTGAATTAGTGAGGTGAACATTTTAGAACGGATGGTCTGGGATGCCAATTCGTACGTTCACCAATATAATCATGCTCATCTTGTATATTTAACGAATGAACATATCAGCCATCACCAACTTGCATTTAAGAATCAAGCAGCTCTAAAATATTAATTAAAAATTCCTGGATCATATAGACATGCTATGTAAATAAACACGTGACGATAACTTTTAACATCAAAACAAACATGCAAAATAGGAAACACCAGATGTGATGTAAAGTGTTTTGTCCACGATAAGCAATTTATTAAAAGTACGGAAAGCAATGATTTGCATGTAAACCAGTGTAGCAATATATTGAGATCGAAAATTACCATACCATAAGTAAATTAAATTGAGTTTACCTATAGATGCATCCATGTACATGTATGCTGATTATTGATACCTTTACTCGATGGTCTGCAGAAATACTATAAAAAAAATTGTGTTTGTTTTATACATTTACTATTCTAATGGAATCTTTTCAGGATCTGATCCCTATATAAAGCCTCTGAATGTAAAAAGCAAGCTTTATGATATTGATATAGAGGGTAAATTCATGAAGTTTTCTTTTTTTTTCTCCACATGGTCCAACCTGAATAAGTAATGCACTAAGAAGAACTTGGTCATTAAGTGACCAGTTTTGTTGAGCGATGATGGTGGTCCGGTTTTCCCTTTCTTCCTTTCTTTCCCCTTCAGCACGCCTCTGCAGGTTGGACATGCCTTCAACGCCATTTGTGTGCCAATAATCTGGGAACTTAGTGGTCAAAACACACCGTATTAACTGGACAAATGTCCGCTGCCATAAACGGAAACCTCCCTATAGGCTATAGCGGCGAACTATAGCGAAGTTTACTAAGCGTGTGACACAGTAACGCACGTCAGCAATGCATTGTCTAGCGTGACAGCAGCGAAAATGACAAAAACGACTGAGGGTAGGCATTATCGTTCCCCAAAGACGCGAAATTGTATGGACAGAAGTAGGAATTTAAAGATCCGGCAGCCATGCATAACTAAGTACACCTGCACAGTAGAGATGTCACGCACGCCATTGTGCACCTAGTGAAATATACTGCCTGGCGTCCACGCCGCCGATTTGCACCAAGCAATGCGAAGACACGCAATTTGACATGGACAGTTTTGTTCGGAAGCAGTCCCAAAAGACGACTTCGGGCACGGCGAACAAAAACAAGCGACTCTGCTCTGCATAGACACCGTTTCTGCGGTTTCATTGAACAACGCCGAAACGCTTAATCATTTATATAACACTGCCTAATACATTGTTATTACAACATGCCATGAGGCAGAGCGTGGTCCAAAATGGATTCATATAGGGTGATATATTCAGGGGGTGGTACCGAGACACGTGCCTCTCTGAAGTTTTTTTTAAAAAGAATATACGCTCGTACATCAAACATTTAAATTCCCTTAGTTACATGCAATGTTAATAGGTAGTATACATGTACATGTATACGTTTTTTTAGAAATGTGTTAAGAATAGGTATACTTTTTTAATATGCCCTTTGTCATGTAATATTTGTTTCTCCCCCTGTCATACTTTCGCTCAGTTGTGTGCCATACTCCCTTTTATTCTTGGGGCTCCCTACTCCCTGTCATACTTTACGCTCCCTCCTTTCCTTTATACTACATGCTACCTCTAACCTGTCATACTTGGTGCTCCCTTCTCCCTGTCATACCTTGTACTCTCTTCTCCCTGTCATGCTTTGTACTCCCTCCATTCGTCATACTTCGTGCTTCTTTTTTTCGGTCATACTTGGTGCCCCCTCCCTCATGTCATTCTTGGTGCCCCCTCTCTCCTGCCATACTTGGTGCTCACGCCTCCTTTCTGTCATACTTGACATCCCATACTCTGTCATACTTAGTGCTCCATCCTTGCAGTCATTCTTGGTGTGCCTACCATACTTTGTATCGAACCTCCCCTGGTAGTAACTATGCAAAAAGCAAGTTAGGTTAGCTTTATGCAGCTAATCAATGGGACATTTTAAACATGATTTACACAAAGACTCATCGATTCTTTTTGGATATAAGACATAAAGCATCAATAGCAGGAGGGGCGGGGAACCTAAGGGATATATTAACTTACACACATAAAAGAAAGATTAATGCATTAGCTTAATTGAAATCTGAATTTTCACGAAAGCTTATTGCGCAGACGAACAGCTTAAACGTATATGCGATTGAGAGCCTATTTAACGCACTGAACAGTATCAATCACGAACACGGTAGAAAGGAATGTTGATAATGTTGATGCATTGGCCTCAGCGTGTCTGTCAGCGAGTCCAGCTGGGGTGAGGACCTCGTGTGCAATACTAACGTTCGGATATTTTCTTCTATTTGCAGATTCCTAACCCTGCGAAACGAGGGCGTTGACGGCTCTCCTGGCTCCGCAGGACTGCAGCATGAGTCGAAGAATGCATCGCTGCACAATTCTCACAAGCAATGCCAGCGGAAGATAAGACAGTTCCACGCATTTGGCATCGCTGACGTGCAAAAAATAAAACGCCTGGCCTAATTGCCAACGATACCGGTGCGTCGCTTAATTCTCCACCGATCACCGGTGGTCCGTGGCGTCTGGACGCTTGCGTGAATTTCGAATTTCAGTGAAATTGGTGACACCGCAGCCCAACACACGCCGTGTCGATACTTTTTTTTTTGCCTTCAAACTTTATTATTTTGCTACAAAAAAAAAAAGTGCGCAACACGGAGGCGAATGCTGCTTCTTTTCATTACATTCGGGCATCCGAGCAACAAGCGGATGTGTTCATCCGTTCAAAAACAGAACAGCATCGGTGGCGCGGGGCCAAGTTAACTGTCGTGAAATTCGGACGGGTGCAAGCGACAATTTGGCAGCAATTGGGAATCCTCGAAGCAGAAGGGAGAGTCAGAAGAGGTACAGGAGTGAGAAAGCTAAAGAGAAGTGCTGAAGGTGTTGGGACTGGGACCAGTCAGGTAGTCCAGCTCTGCATCAACCAGTTGGTAATTGGCATTCATGATCGTGCCTAGCGAGCTGTCATGCTCACTACAGCGTCCTAACGACGGATCCACGCAGTGTTTTTGGTCGTCCGTCTGAAAGGCAGCCAAGGCGTGTCCTGGCAATGCGCTGACGTCATCGGGGTGGCCCCTCCCCCCGAATGCGGCTCCATTGTGGGAGCGTGACGACACCCCAGCGCACATGGCACGACCGAGACAGTCGTCCAAGCCGTCCACCGCAGAGCACGTCATGGCCTAACTCGAAGGCCTCCATGCGAGCAGCATCGTTCGGGATCTGATCCCTCGGGGAATTATGAAACTCCGCGAACGTTTCGTCGTGTGCTGCGGGATCATCGCGTCCGCCACGCTGTTTCTGGTCGCCCTTCAGGGCAACGTGTTCTACCCCAGGGGCATGCGCTTCTTCCCTAGTCACTACAAGTACGAGGTGAACCCCGACCTCCCAGTGCAGTACCTCATCTACAGCCCTTCCGGCTACAACAGCCGCCTGCTGCAGAAAATGCACTCTGGTCAGAACACTTCCTTGGAGGCGGGCGCCCAGGCCCCAGAGACGTCCAGGGAGCCGGAGGACCCCGTCTCCGGCAGGGGCACCCACTACGACCGGGACAGGGACGGGCACACCGGCCCCGACGAGGTCCAGGAGGACTTTTCAGACCTCGTGTACCACATTATGCAGACGGCCACCAAGAAGTCCGCCTTCCAGAATGAGGGATCGTGGCTGCCTTTCTCCAACAACGGCGCCTGGAATAACCCCACCGTGGCCGAGATGCTGGGGGTCAACGTCAGGTGAGTAACGGATGTTCAAGTGTGAATGATGCTCGGGAGTGAGGTGCTTTCCATGGATGCACCTGTGAAACGTGTCTGGTCTCGCTCTCACACCCTTTTACGGATACCACTACTTGTCAAAATGCATTAACACGTTGATAGTCGGTGTACTTCATTCGCATTAAGGAAGGGTAAAGGGAAAAAATGATAGAAGGTGTTAGTCAATGTCTCAAAACTGCATAAAATGATAACGAAAAAGTCGACATTCAGCATTTTCAAATGAAAAATTAAAGCTGGTTGAACTAAACATGCACATGTACCTCAGTTCGTAAATTTAGATAATGCAACACAGTTATAGTTTATATAGTCATAAGAATTTCATTGCTTCAAGTTTTTTTGTCAAATTTTTACATTCATATATACATGTGCACGCTTATAACGAAGTGGTAAAATTCATAAATTACAATGCAAGGTCGAGTAGCTATTTTAGTTTTATCCATCATGTCCATCAATGCCTAATTAACGGGGTTTCACAAATCCACGCATATACAATGTGTATCACGTTTTATACATCTGCACAATTTCTTTTCATACTTTTACTAGTATTACAGCACATGCGCAAGGGAACATTTTATTACAGTTCTTTTATTGCAACCGAATACATTTATTTGTTATAAAACGATATTACCAAATTACCAAACAATAGTTCATTTTTTCTAATATATCAATTAAACTGTGGTAGTATGGCAAATTTTCCACGTCCCATTCTCTCTTATTTCATGCTAATTCATTGACAATGTGGTAAGACAGTTTTGCCATGACTTATAGTGGATGGTAAAGAAGATATATTCGTTTGTACATCCATGTCAGTTTTTTTCTGGTAAATGTTTCAGCTCCTTGTTTCGATGCTTTTTAAATATTATTCGTTTCGCAACCTATGTATTACATAATTTCTTAAAACATGCTTTACATTTCGTGTCAACAGCATGAACCTCCAAAAACAATGATCCATGTAAGTGTTTGCATCACATTTTAAGTTATTACTTGAAAATTTCGAAAGCAAATGTTATTATACGTTTGATATAAAATGTATATATGGAAATGACATTCTATCCATGAAACATTGACAATGACCGTTACCTTTTAGCAATTTCGTCAGAAACGGGACGGAGATATATACATGAATACCGAATGAATGTATGAATTTTAAATTTAGTTTTCTTTACTGGGTAGGAAAATGGGATTTTAAAACTAATTGTATTCCGTTGCCAAATGCATTTACGCAGAGATTCCCACGTAGCATACTAAAACACCGCAATTGCTGAATGCTTTTTCATGTAATTACGCAATACATATTCCTATTACATTTCTTAAGTACTTGGCAAAAAAACTAACGGTTTGCTGCAATGTCACTTCGGAGACCATTACTTACATAGTAGCTAAATTATAATAATTCTTGTTCTAAAATTATGCCACTTTATATCTTTTGGCACTCATCACATTCCCAGTATTTTTTTTTTAAATCTAGATTTGAATAATAAAAAAATACAAAATCACATATCGTCCCATCTTAAGTACAAAATTCTATTCATTTCTTAGTAATGGTATTTATGTAAAAGGAACAAAATAAGGAGTTTGTGTATAATTATTATAAAGAATTTTTTTATATTCTCCGAAGTACTGTCCAAAAAGATAGCCTCAAACGACATTTGCAAATTCTACAAGTCAGTAGACATACTTCAAAAATTTCTTCCCAGTTCTCAGTCCTCACTGAACCATGTCTGTGCCTTTAAAATTACAAATGTTCCAGATGAGACACGAATTTCTTTAGTAAAAATGGAGTATTTATAGAGCCTGTACGGATGAATGTCTATCGGATGAGCGATTGCCAGTTACACTTGACCATAATTTTAAGAACAGTTTCAAGTACCAAACTACAAAGCTACGCTTCCATTAATATTAACGACAGCGGTGAGAGAAAGAGGAAGAGCTGAAATCATCAATGGATTTATTTAGCAAAAGTTTTGCAAAACAAATGTTTATAGCGCTTCATTTGAATCCATTATTCTACTGACATATTTCCCACAAAGATTGCGTTGCGAACAAAATAAAAAAAAACTCATCCTTTACACGGACGTACACAGCCTATGTATTAAACTGCCGATAATTGCAGTCGTAAAACGCAAAATAGGAAATCGCAGGCATTAAACATAAGGCCATTCCGCCAGATTCGTCCTGACTGTGACATAATGGGATCGTGTCATGTGACCCCCCCCCTCCCAACGTGTACATGCCACAAACCTAATCAATATTGCTGCGAGGCAACACTTAATTATTCAGAACGATGGAAGCATATTCACTGGAATGGATTTCAAAAAGGTTTATTATCAATTTTATGTCGTTCAGGAATCATGAAAAATAGAAAGTAGAAGAATTGTTTCCGCTTTCGATCGTCGCTGTGATTTGTAATGAAAACCAGCTAGGTCGACTTGATAGTGTCATTTCAAATATCTTGGTTACTTTAGAAAGTTGGTAACTGCTAGCGAAGGCAAATATAATAAACTATGTTTATACTCTGCAGTTCGATGTGTCTTCAGGGGCGTCCATAACTGACGTCCCAGTTTGGAGGGGAATGACGCAAATTGGACGATCCTGGACTAGACTATAATTCGGACGTCCTATTTCATTGTTGTGCGAGAGTTAAAGCTCCTAAGTACACTTTGTGCAACTTTCCGCCACGTCAACTGATCATTAATGCACTAAATACAGTTAATACAACTGACCATTTTTTCCCAATTTAATAACTTGTTTAGAAACCGTGACAGAAGCATAATATCTGATAGCAGCAACGTCCTAAATGACATCAGTTGAAAAATAACCATATGACAGGTTAATTATAATTAAGAAAGAAAATCGAATGCGTCAAAATACGTCGTCAATATTACATGATGACATTAAGTTATGTTGAAGTAAGACGTTATAGTACATTGAAATATGATGTCATTTATATGTTGACGTGAAGTTATGTTGAAATAAGACGTTATAGTACATTGAAATATGTCATTTAATATGGAGATAGGGCATCACATGTTATGAGCATTACATGTTTTTTGCCATTTCCCCCATTCAAAATGACGTGTTTTTTGTCCAAATAAATTAAGTAACAATCTAGACTATATGTGCTACATGAGAGTATTTAGAAGAACACAAAAACCGAATGCAAAATCGTACGTTTTGTTCTCCTTCAATCACAGAAGTTTTACGTCAATATTGGCTTGCTTGCATCCATCGACGACAACTTCATCAACCAATTACCAGTGTCTATTTTCGTACATTAAATTCCATTTGTGCTGGACTGTCCATATTTTGCGCTTTTATTATAGGTTTGCCAATATGTACAGATACCATACTTAAGCACTCATGGAGATGGGGGGCCTTGTCTCCGATCCCGTAATTGATATCCAGGAAACCTTTTAGCCAGTCCGTGATGTGACATATGGTCTTTCTCCCAGCACCATCTTACACAAGCATAACAATTGCCATAAAACTTCAGGCACGAAATAGGTTGAAAGTACTTAACTTTTCCATTGTTTTTTTCTGGGTGTAACAATAATTTATTAAAGCAGCAAACTAAGATTTTCTGGAAACTGCAGTTCATCAACCTATGACACTTATCTATACAATAGAATACAGTAGTATATGTACATGTAACTGCGTCTTGTACGATATTTCGAGGTACGTTTCCTGGAACCCAAACGCCCCCACCCTATTAGTGGACCCCGGTCGACAAAAGTAATTTTCTGCAATGGTACTCGTAAATGCCATTATGTCGTTTACAATTGTGCACCATTGCGTTTCTCCAAGCGTAAAACCTATTTTGCACTTTCGTTATACTTGCGCTGGAAACAGTCAGCCTTACCTTATAGGAAGTATATGCGATATATATTTTATTTCCTCACAACGCAATCGTTCGCGTGCAGCCGCACTATTAAATGGCTAAGTTCCTTTTATAGGTATATTAACATTAATAACCCGGTCGCTGTGAAATGGAAAGCTTTTTGGGGTTGCATGGATCACGGACTTTTGTGGGCTAGGCGTTTTAATAGTTTTGAAAATATAAATTATTAGGACTATAATGCACTTAATTGTGAAAGGGATTATTACGTCCGCCTTGGCAGTTAAATTGTTCGGTTTCCTTCTTATAAACAACACTTGGTCTAATCCAATTACTTCAGCCACTAAGACTGATTCACAATCTGGTTTGTGTCTGAAGAAATGAATGGATGAGATATTCAGTGACCTTGTTAGGATTAACCCATCATTGCTTCTGATTTGCAAATAACCCCTGAAAGGGTATCGATGAGCAAAGATGAATTACGATAAGCAAAACTAGGCATTAAGAGCATCACGCAAAACAAGAAAGGTTAGTGTAAAGAAAGGCTGAAATTGTGGATTAACGAACACGATGAGCGCTACGCATTGACATAGAAATTTTTGAGCAAGGCCTTACATTTGCTCCAAATGTAAGAAAGAGTTATTGCTCCCAAGCAATTATAGTTTTCCACCTTTCGCCCAACCTTGAGAAAGAGTGCTATAACTAAAAACCCATATTCGCACATAAAAGTTAATTGGGTATGACTTCAAGGTTGTTCCATCCTTTCCTTTATTTCAACGAAGTGATTCTGAGATTTTATTAGATGCTTATGATGGGACTTCAATCTTGTTTGAGGTCAGCATGCAGCGCTGAGATGGAAGACAGATAATATTTCAACAAACAGCTCTGAAAGCTTTTTACGAGTATTGCGGCAGACCCGTGAAATTGAGGCCAAACAAATTAACGGGTGATCAGCTACATCTATTTGGATAAAGATCCAATTCATGTATTGATAGTTTTAATTCTGAGATCTGCCTTATTTTGGTTGGAACTGTAAGTGAAAAAAACAACATTTCTCCGAAACGTTTATGGCCTCTTCAAGGAACGGTTCTGAGCGGCTAAAATAATTTGCAAATATTGCGAAAATATCATCAGAATAAAACCTACCACACAGCTAAATAATGTTCATTTGGTTTGCGCAATAGAACGGTACAAGGCTATTCGAGGAACTTAAAATGACCAAGTCACGTATCGGTTTTCCGATAAATACCAATTAAAACGAAGAAATGACTTTAAAAAACGTTGATTACTTTGGTGAAACTTGAATAACCGTGCAGGCGGGTTTCAGTCTGAATAAGATAGTACTAGAAAGTGACCCCATCGATGATTAATGAAACACCGTTGCGGGGTTACGTGGATTGTTATTTGTTTATCACACTGGCACGTTTATATTTATGACCGCGCGCCTATTAGTTCAGAGTTTACATTTCAACGTGCTTAACTTAACATAAAGGCTTGTGCCGGGATGATTTACGGTGGACCTTAATAAGAATGGAGGGCTTGGCCCTCTTTAAACATTTGACAATTAGACGCAGACATTTGATGCTTGTGGTCAGCTAGGAAATCGGCACGACTTAAGCTTGACAAACCCTGCCCTTATATAAAGTATGCAATTTTTTCCCCACTTATCTACAAGTTGTCAATAACACTGGTGCCGTCTGGAACATTTGGCACCTTGGATCCAAATGTCGTGCATCAACTTCTTATCATATTCGACTTGATTTGGTAGCATTTTGTCGTATTTTAATTGCTGATAAATTTACATTGATGTTATTCCGGCAGGTTTCGTGTTTCTTTTAGCTAAAGTTTAGAATGCGACTACTAAATCAAGGCTGTGTCTTAGATATACAAACAGTATATAGAGTGTATGTGGAGCCATAAATTATATTCGCATCATAATTCGCGAGTCTTCATTGTTTTATTTCCTGAATCCTGATTTTCAAACGCTTGCCTATGGCGCAGGGAAAGAAATCGTACCTTTTTAATTATTAAAGTAGCCACGAGAAAGTGTATACATGTGTCAGACAGTGATTGGCCTTTTTTTAAATTGTTCTCCTTCGACGTAAAATCTAAAACAACACTGGTCAATAAAAGAGCATTGTCTGCATGGTGTGAGGTTGACATTTAGAAAATTGAGGTAATTTTTCTTCCTCATTTTCTAGGCATTGGACAGTTTGATAGGCAGTAGCCCTGTCCGAAGACGGAAAACGTATGTTGTCATGTTGACGTTTTTAACAGTTAATCAGTGTAATGCACCAATTAAAACTTACTATATTAAAGTTTGATGGGGTAGGGGTTGTCCTTAATGTATGTTGTCATGAACGTGTTAAACAGAAATAAAGGACGGTCACGTATTTCAGCATCAAAAAACCGTATGCTCACGTGCTATATTTTCTGAAATACAAATGGACTGTAAAATTGCTATACCAATATCTACATGTATTATGAAAACATGAAAGCTAAGGTAGAAAATTGATATGTCATATAAAGATATCTTATAGCTTATTATAAGTATGGTACGTGCACGCACCGAAGCTTTAGCTCTTATCATCTACTAGGAAATGAAACACAAATTGGCAATATAATTTCGTGGAAATGAAGCACCTCTCCACGACCCAAACGGCTTGTTGTTCTTTACACGAAACCTATCGACTCGTGTTAATACAATAAGGTCACATGAGTGAACTTAACGATGTATTCACAATCGTTCCAGTTCGTAGGTCATGGTTTTCATCCTCGAGCACTAAATTTGCCGAACAGGCGTTGCGGAATTTGAATTTCTAGTTCACGGAGTGTTGAGTTGCATTATGCAACCATTCATGCCAGCCGAACTTGCTCGACTAAAACGATAAGTTTTTAATGCGACGTTTATTGAAAAATTCAAGATCGTAAGCGGGCGAAAATTTGTGATCTATGTTTTCGTGTGACCTCAATGTGAGCAACGCTTGCGTGCTGACCCAAAACATTCTAAAGAGTGAAAAACCGTTCACACCAAACCTGATCTATTAGAACTGCACACATCTCGAATCGACAAAATAAAAGTTAGAAACTTTTCATGTATTTCTATGCAGTTTCCGTTGCGTGTTAATAACCTGTGATTTGTGAAAACTGAGGGTACACACCATGCCCATAAGGCACAGCTGGAAACGATGCTGCTTCCACGTATCAATTCAGTAGCTTTGACAATACCAGATAAAAACCTGGCTTTGAAATTACCTCTTGCTTGGAGATATTCTTTGGGCAATAACAAGGAAAAGTTATCATTAAAAACGTTAATATCGAATGCAAATAAAATCAAGTCTATGATCCCGGTCTACTAATTGTCCCATATAATTAAATGTCCGCAAGAAATAGCCAAAAAAGTATGTTTATACTTGCCAGGAACGGATTTAATGCATCATGGGCCCTAAGCACAGCCAAGTATGGGCCCCAACCCTCACTACTAATCCATGAGGGGAAAAGTAAAAACATTTTTTTGGTAATTTCAAAAAGAATTTGGCTTAGCATATAAACATCAGTAAATGAACGCTGTATGTAAATTTTTGTATAAACATGCCGATAATGGATTTTCGTCCAATTTTCCATTTTGTTTTGTTTGCAGTTTACAAATACGAACAACAAAGCAAATGCCGCGGCGTTGGCGAAATGTTTTGAAAATCTAGATCACACACGCTGAATTTTTGTTAACGATGACAAATAAATTGGTTTAGACATTCATTATGGATGTTTTCCCTTCTTTTCAGTGTATTTTTTGTTTAAAATATCATAATAAAATCTATGCCATATAGCCAAATTTTTGCGCCGAATTTCTAATAAAAATTTTGTTTTGAAAAACTACTAATGAAGGAAACAACTTACACTTTGTAATATTCTTATACATGTAATATTCTTTAAAATTGTTTGAATGAAATTTCTCAGTTGTTTCCTTTACGAGTATCATTTTAAAAACAAGCACGCGCTTAGGGTCCCAGAAGAAAAGGGACCCTAAGCAAACGCTTATTTTGCATAATTGCTAATCCGTCCTGTAATGGTGATTGTCTACAATGTACTATGCATCAACGGCTGCCATAACAATTAAATGCATTGTAACTAAATGTACCATACTAAACTGTATACACTATAATAACTAAAAAATTACCCTCTTTATTAAAGAATACATGATTATAGAAATACTGTAGGCAGGCACATTGATTATAATATTGCTTCATACATGTATTATGGCAAGCCATATAGGCAATGTCGTTGCTTGACACTGGACAGTATCATTGCAAGAAGGTTGTTCACACAAAGACATTTGAAACGAAGATTTCTGGCGCGATAAATTTTGTCGTTCCGTACACGCTCTGGTTTCGTAAGAAGGTAAAATAAATCTGGCAAAGCAGCAGATTCATTTTCCCTTCACCAAAACAACTCTATACAATCCTGGCGATCAGACATGACTATTAATTAAGGCGTCGACATATATAGACTAACGATGACATTTGCAAAACTTTAATCAAAAATTTCAAAGTGCATTTCAGATCTTCTTTGGCATTAATTACTGCCAATTAGTAGGCGTAATCGCCTTCACATTATTAAATTCAGTTAAGCCACACTGGCGGGTGTTTGCCTAAAGCAATCAGAATATTGTTTTAGGTTATCTCAATTCAACAGTTAATTTCACGGCTATAAATGGATGAATAACTGGTTTAAAACTGAACCAAATTCACCGCATCTTTTCATTCAATGGCGGAGATGTCATTACAGTAATTTAGGAATGCAACCAAGGTGTAAAAAACCTGGCATTTGAAAAATGAATCATTAACTGGGCAAGTGAGTTATACAAATTTTAATTGCATCATAAAACCAAGCTTACTTTTCGCGCATTTCCAAGAGGTTATGTCCCGGAAGAGAATTTCATTATCTTCGTCCAGAATCAAATTCACTTCCTTTAAAATTAACTACTTTCTTAAATTGGGCTTATTTTTGTCCCACTAGGCCTACATCCCTAAAATGTATAGATGACATTCCTATACAGCACTGGTCCCCAACCTCCGGGCATCAAATGGCACCGGGCCACCCAAGGAACATGAAATAACTCATTGATTTAGCGTTCTAGTGAGTTAAAATGATAAATTACATTATATTCATTTTTTGGTGCAACTGTATTTTATTTTAAAGGCATGTTTTAATTCAATTAAATTAAAATTATTAAATCAAAACAATCAACGTCCATCCCTCAGCGGGCCGCGGTAAAATTATCAAACGTTGACCGGTCCGCGGCGATAAAAAGGTTGGGGACCACTATGCAGTACTTGCAAACCTATACTGGCTTATAATAATCCTTTTTCTTGCCCGGCAATTCAAGCGATATCAAGCAATTATTAAAAAAAATTAAATTCAAATCTGCATTTCGGAAAGAATTAACCGTAGATCGTACATCATTTTGTTTTTAACAAAAACGAAAATAAAAATCCAGCCATGTTTGTCATTTTTCTTTAATTTTTTCATTTCTGCATTAAATCGAAAACCTTAAGAACTAATAAAAAATGGTACTTCATATACGTTGAAAAAATATGTTTCAATGGTTATGTTCGTTGCATGTTTTGCAAGCAGCAAACAGTGAAATTTAACTTTCGTTACTCCATTATCATACATTATTAATTTGCTTTCATTTTCAACTAGAGTTTCGCACCTTACACTTTAATCCCTAAATTTTCAAGCTATCACCTATAATTATTTCCACTCAACGTCTGCGAAGCATTTCTCCTGCGATGTTATCATCAAGTAGTATTTAAAATATTCCTTAAGATTCTGTAACAATTGATTAAAATACGAGAAGGGGAGCGAGAGAGCTTTGGCCTCAAAATTTCCGCAGGCACCCAGGACGAGAAAAAAAAATCATTTCCCCCCCTAGAAAATCAAAACGAAAATATAGGCTATATATGCCCTCTTGCAAAGGCACAATTTATTGCCACAATTTCAATTTCATGGTTTCTGTATGTGTTAATAGACGTTGAGCGATAGTAGGAGACATCACCCTCAACGGAGTTATCACACTCGATATTTTTTATCACAGCTCAAAACTTGTACGAAGAGCATGAATTTTGTATTGCTTTTCGCAACCATCTTGATGGCTCCATCGAGAGTTAAAACCGTCCAAAGCCGTCTATTTATTTATATCTATCTTGTTTCCGTAAAGCCGTTAACGAACGACCCCTACCGAGAAACTCAATTACTTGGAAGAGGAACCCCTCCAGTACATGTACCTGTATCCAATCGTCAAGTCGGTCATTCGGTCCTCCTGACCGTCCAATGGCACCAGCTTTAAATATTTACGAGTCCCTCAAGAGCATGGAGCAATTTTCTCTTAACCAATTATTCTTTCAGTTGAAAACGTAAGAGTGGATATCAGCAAACCTGCGAAATGGCAGTTCTCGCTGTCTCGGGAACATTTATGATAGATATAAATGCATTTTACAGAAATTGGTTTGCATGTCCACGGAGATCCTCTATCAAATTGCAAGTGCCATGACTTCTTCGCTGAAAGTAAGAGTCCAGATATTGGCGTTTCACGGAAAGTGATGAAAAATAAAAAATATTTAAGCCAAGTTCTGAACTGTATCCGTATTGAGGATGATGAGCTCTCTTTTAAGATCGAATTAAGGCCGACCCGAAAGGATGCCTATCATGCTTAAAAAAATAACATTTTTGCTTCAATTTACTTTTGCTAAATTTATTTTCCTTGGAGTCAAATGGGTCGCCCACTATGGTCTGAGTTATTTTTTATAATTTGAAAATGTCCCAAATAGTTATAGAAAAATTAAACTTGGAAAAAACAACAACGTTAGGCGACCTTCAAAAACGGGTTTTTAAATCTCAATGAAACTTTTGTCAAGTTTATTTAATTTTTATAAATAAACGGGACATTTTTAAATTATAAAAAATAGCTTAAGACTGGTGGACAACCAATTCTAAACGGGAGGAAAATTAATTTAGTAATCATAATATTTGAAGCAAAAATGTACAATTTGTTTGCAAGAAAGGCATCCTTTTAGGTCGGGCTTAACAGATGATTAATGACTACCAGTAGATGATGCTTCTTGATATTGAAATATCAAGCGGGCATCATATGCAAGAAGAGATTAAGTGCCTTTGAGGAATGAAGGGTGGGCGGTTTAAGTACATGTAGTATGAAAGTCGCCATTTTGCAATAATTTTTCAATTCTAGCCGTTTTTCCCCGACAGTTAGGATAGCAGTGATCCGCCTAGATAGTATAGTGGAAGCACGCCTCTTTCCTATTTTCACCTAGCCCTCTTGTCTCCAGGACTTGCTCTAAAAGATTTGAAAAAAAAAAGCCCGAAGGTACTCAGCAGATACGTACTTTTCTTTCAAAAACAATGGCGCGTTAAACGCTAAATACCGATCATTTTCGTTATTTATCCTGAGGTTTAATAGGCGTTTTTGTTAAGCCGCGACCACTTAATGGCCGTTTAAATCACCTTTTAACGGCTGATGAATTACGTTTCTTGCTGGCGAACAATTACAAAAAAACAAAACAAATTGCATTGTTCTTCTGAGGTCAAGGGTTGTTTGACAGGCTGGGGAAATTCCCACGGCGGCCACCCGCGAGCACAATTTCATGTTTTCAGTCAGACACTAGAAATTCTCCAAGTAAACGTTCAGAAGAACAAAAATAAAATAAAAAAACCGAGGAATAGATTTAATATATTAATAAGCTTGGAAAAACTAAGAGAGAGGTAGATGTTCTAAATATTCGTTTTAAAATGCATTACAAAATTTTTGAAAAAAGGTTTACGCTCACAGAGCCATCTGTGACCATTATTTAAAGAAAGAAATAAGTTTATTATTATACTGTAAAGGGCATTACGTTGTGATAAACTAATATATGCAAGCAGTACATATACATGTATTTTTCACGTAATTTTTAACAAAAAATGTTCAGATTTTAACAGAGGGAACAAATCTTATTTGGAATTGAAATAAATCAGCGCTTGATTAATCGCCAAATTGCGTTTACGTGACACTGTAGGCACTGCTGAGTTCTGTTTAAGTTTCTTTATAGAGGTATGAGGTAGAATAAGGAATTTCTACCACTTTTAGGCACGGTATTCGAGAAATCCATCAAATTCCTGCAAAATTATTAATATGTCATCATGCCACAAATTCTCCGTTTGTTTGCTCGGTGTGTTTTCTTTGATTTTTTTACTAAACCTGAAAACAATTTCGTTTTCTTTTAAACTGCTTGCTGAGCGGGTGACATTAATGACTGTCATTGTAAATATTATTTCATCCACAAGGTTGCGTGTGTGTTTGTATTCCTGTTATCCTCAAGCGTATAGGGCAGAACTTTTAGTTTTTTATTGCTCTATGATCACTATCCCCAAAGATATACTGCACATGGTTGATATATTTTTAATGAACATAGCAATAATCACTCATCAACAAGCAATAAATTATCAGGGCAAACATGCTTTCGAACAAAAAGAAAAAAACTAGTCTTAATTTACTAAGGCGGATTGAGCCCTGAGTTCATTCAGTGGCTGCAAACAGATTGTGAGCAAACTCTTCAAAATGTGCTAAAATAAAGGTAATGCTGGTAAGAACACAGCAAACTAGTTTCGTTGAAAGGACCATAAACCTACATTCATGAATGGTAGGAAATAAAGATTTTTAATTCTAGCCAAGATACATCTATAATACAATACCAACACGCAATGTGAATTACAACCATTTAAATCCAAAATCGCGCTCAATTATTTTCAAGTGCGTGCACTGTTTTGGGTTAGGAAATACTTAATCAGAATAATGACCTAAATATGCCTATGTTATCGCGAATGAAATTGCTTACTTCAGTGCTTAACCTTTGTAATTCGGCCTAACGATATTCAAATCCTGAATATGGACTTTTTGCAGGATATATCGCTGATCTGGGATGAATTTAAAAAAATCCATAAGCATAACTGCAGCA
>JAQIXS010002015.1:0-25264 GCA_034700785.1 Rossiulus vilnensis | reverse complement strand
GACGTGATTAACAATGTTTATTGTTGGATGAATCTATTGTCTGGTCATCCAGATTCTGTTCCGACTGCTCAAAAACACAAATGTAGCATGACATGGTAATTAATGAGTTTTCCGTTATTCTGAGGAGAAAATCGCCCACCATCTTCACCAAGATACATCAAAGGTGGAATTAAAAAGAAATGCATCTGATGTCGGAGTTGTTGACTACCATAATGAATGCCAATCACTACCTCTCCAATTCTTGTAATACAAGATTCGTGGGGCAATAATGAAAGAAGTACTTGCCAAGGGTATGTTCTGTTCGGCAATTAAATTGATAAACAACGGGGAATTTTAATTCTCATTAAACTACAGGAAAGAAGCATATGATCCTGCCCGGTGACTCGTGCTGGTCAGTAATCGAAGTCTTCCATAGTAGAGGCTCAAAAATTGACACATGCATTTTTCAACCATTGGCAACTCGGAGTAAATGGCCATATTTTTTGATGTTTGTTTTTATATTGTAATGTTCATGGATCTATGTTTTCAATGGCAGATTTATGCCTATTGCTTTTGCTAGTTAATTGTAATAACAGAATCGCTTCTACGTGTATAATTTGTCAGCCTGTTTTATTTGTGTTTTAAGGCATAATCATAAAAAACATCGCTTTTCTCTGCTATTGCGAAATCGTCGCAAAGAAGGATCTATATATCTGTGTGCCCTCTTTTAATTTGTCTAAGCCTTCAGTGTAAATTAATAATATTTGATATGTGCTATACTTTTATAAAACGTTTTATACTATAATGTAATACCATGTTTGTGAGATGTTTTGAAGAAATTGTGTTTAAAAACACACACGAACAAATAAGAATCTTTATTGAACGCAAAGAGAAAGTCCAGAGGCTACACGATTTTACACAAAGTACATGTATTTTATAGGTACGGACATAGTTTTCAGCGAATTGTAAGCCAACTTAATTTATTTTCCACTAGATTAATACACTTCAAAATGTGCTTGGAAAATATCAAACTTATCTCCATGCAAAAAAATTACACATTTTGCTTTAGACACTTATTATAATTACTAACTTTATTTATTACGCATAGTTGTTCACTTGGAAATATCCCGTTTATTTATATAAAAAACTTTATGAACTAGTGGACACCAAATGTTATGCAACCCTTTTCAGAGGTTTTATTGTGTGATAAACACTTGGTCTCCCAGTTATTTTTCTTCCGTTGGTTCTCGTCTATACCCAGTTTTGAATTTGACTTTTTCCTGAAACTAAATTACCTCCAGAGGCTAAGCATGGACTTATTTATTGTAGGCAATAAGTTTTTCGGTAAAACATCCTGCTTTTCGAAGGATTCCCGCGTATAATTCGTAATGCTGGTTTATAGTACAAACCTAAGCGCAAGCGCTGTAACTTATAAGGTTGTTTGCGATTGACCACGCCGCTGAACGACACATTTCGAAGGTTGAAAATGGCTGCCATTAGAACGAGATCACTTTACCAATTTCTTAAAGTTTCTAAGCCAAATTCAATTGTTTTTGCCAGCCCACAAATTCTAGGACGGCTGATATCAACCTCAAAGAAAAACAAAGATACTACAACAATTGATGAGGCTATTCTGAGCAAACCCAAAGTGGTCAATAAAGCCAAATCAGAGGTGGCTGAGAATAATGTAAGTACAGCCTGTTATAGTGTACTGTAGCCTATACAGGTATTTCTATAATGTGTAACTATAATAAATTATTATATATCATTTCGATAGGATTGGATTACATATGGATTTTCCTTTGAAAGTGAAGAGGCGGATCGAAAAAAGATGCATCTTGTAATGTTCTCGAGTATCTCCGTAGCTCTGGTAGGAGGTGCTTTCTTTTTGGCATACATGCCAGATTTGAAGTAAGTACATATAGATGGTAGAATGATTTTTAAAAATATTTTAAAACATTTTAGTGCGAATATTTTGGTATCTTCCTGTGGACAAATTGTGTCATGGCATGGTTCTATCGAATATCCTCTCAAACAAATGTTCTTTGGGATCAACTACTTATATTTTTGTATCAAAAATTAAGTTTACCAGTACTGATTGAATTTTTGAATGCTATTTGCATATGTTCAAGTTTATGTAGGGGTCACATTTTGATATGATACCATTCTGCTACATGTAAGTACAGTATTATGATGACTAAAACTGGTTGTCAATATGGAAAGCATATACAAGTTTGGGAATAATTACATCTGTGAGCCAGTATGGTACCGTACTGTTTTGAATTGATTATTGATACCTGTTTTGTTCTTTTTATCTCCGTTATACTGAGAATCAGCCGTTAGTTGAATCGTTATTGAATCTAAAATCCATAACATATGCACGTTGAAGCTGAATTTTGAATCTTTTCTAGGGCTAGGGACTGGCTGCGAAGAGAGTCGTTTTTGGAGTTAAATCGTCGTGAGCGCTTGGGCTTACCGTTAGTTGACCCAGATTACATTAACCCCAATGATATTGTTTTACCAACTGATGAAGAACTTGGTGATACTGAAATT
The DNA here is from genome assembly GCA_034700785.1 of Rossiulus vilnensis. Lineage (NCBI taxonomy): Eukaryota > Metazoa > Arthropoda > Diplopoda > Julida > Julidae > Rossiulus > Rossiulus vilnensis. The sequence goes on along the minus strand of JAQIXS010002015.1, from coordinate 22,732 downwards.
ATCATATAAGAAGGTAGAATTTCTAATTGTATATATGCATAAAATTACACCATAGTTTTTGGAGTAAATAGTTGAATTTAACTATGTAATATTTAATGTCAATGTGCAATAAAGCACTTGTCATACATTGCTCAATTTCATGCATGTTTTTGATTCTGTCTCACATGGACACTAGCACCCTCTGTGCACTGCAGAGGTGTTCTTATCAATTGTAACACTGAGCTTGGAAGGCGTTTGTAGTGATAAGGCTTGCAGCAAGCAATTTAGCATTTGGGAAATGTTGGTTTAAACCATCCCAAAACTTCTGCAAGAATAATATGGTTTTTGCAGACGTTTCCTCCATAAATTGGTCTCGGCCATGCTCCTTTTCTTCTCTTCTCAATACTATTACTTTCCTATTTCCTTCAGGATGTAGGTGGATGTTTCAACCAAAGCAACGATAGCAAGCACAAAAGCAAGTGCAGTTTTAGTGCAATTCCTCTGACATACTTTGTGTAACTACAGTCTTTTAATTTTTTCATATTCTTGATTTTATTTATTTTATAAAAGTAATTACATAAGTAATTCAAGCAATGTATTCAAATAAGCTTGCTAACAAGTTCGTAACATTCAGTGGCATTCATAGACGTTAACATTCACAGAAGATCGTCAAATGTATTGTTATGATTGGTTTGAATGCTATGTTAGCAAAACCTTGATGGATCTTCCTCCAAAGAAAGGATCACAGAAGTTGGGCAGATTCGTCAATGATTGCTGGATCATGAGAAAAAAATGTGGGGACAATATAGCAATACATCAAGTAAAATGATATAAAAGCAAATATAATTAGTGTTCAAAACACATTTCACTGTGCTAGTAAATTGCAGTTTGAAGAGTGTAATACAAATTGTAGATAAGGAAGACAAGACTGAGGCAACGCAATAATCAATGCATGGCAACAAGCACGAAAGACCTGCAAAACTACCTAGACATAAATAGACGGGTACCGAAGTGACAATATGCTGATCAACAAGACGTACTAAGGTAACGTTTTGTACATTGATAATACTGCTTATGAATTTAAATCTTAACTTAAAATTTTTTAGATAGAGATTCCAAAGAAGGCAGATCCTGTAAGTACAGATTATTTGGATGTTATTTTAAAAATCCAATAAAAATGAAAAAAATTAATTTAAAAAATCCAACATGCGAGCCTGGCAGGATTCGAACCTGCAATCTCTTGATCCGTAGTCAAGCGCGTTATCCGTTGCGCCACAGGCCCAGACGCAGGGTACTGCTATTGAAATTTGAGTAGTATTATGCTCTAATACTATTCTGGTAACGTTTATAGAAATTAGGACATTAGATTTCAGAAATGTTACGCACCAATGAAGTTCTTCTGACGACATGATTTAATCGAAAATAGAATTCCTGAACCTTCTCTAGCTGCATAATTGGTGATTGGCCTAATTTTGATTTCGTCTGCTTCTGATCACATTTCACACGTACACTGTAGGCCTACCTAGCCAAAATGATACAAATCGAGCCTACCATGCATGGGATATAGACCGTGAAAAGCTAACGTCTAGCGTAATAAACACCCGTGATACCTTTTGGAAACAGAAATGCAATATAGGTACGTGTTTGATATTTTTAAATATGGATTTTCTCGTGGAACCGTTCGCTCTGATGTTGGATTGCCAATGCACAGCAGACGACAAGTTTTATTCGCGGTAAAAAGAAACTGTAGCTCGACACGCACAACTGTTTTTCGAAGAAAAATTATCGTGAAACCTTACGGGAAATTATTCGTCGAGTCACACTGGTTGCCTGTCCAGGTAAGGCACGTGGAAAGCACGGAAAACTGCGTGGAGATCTGCGTTGATGCAGAATTCGTGGAGAAAAACACTACGTGGGATCCGCGGAGTTCCCTTTTCGGCTTGTCATTTCGTTCTGAACTGAATGAAAGTAATACAACGAATGTCTACATTAAAAGCAATGTCAGAGTAAAAGACAGTTTTAACATTCACAGGCCTCAGTTGCACGTGGGTATACCGGCTCAGTTTGACGTTTCAGTGCAGACCTTTTTCGGTATTGACGTCACCCTGTCAAATTTGGAAAGCACAATTATCGACTGCTGCCTTCAGTATGGACAGCTGATGACAAGAAACATCAAGTGTGAACGCTTGACTGTCACATCGACGGCGGGAAACGTCCACTGCCAAGGACCAGTACTGGGGAACGTGAACATAAAGACAGCAGGCAAAGGATCAATACAGGCTGACCGGTTGCAAGGCTCCGTGGTTCGCGTGCGGTCAGACGAGGGCGATATCAGGGTGAATGCAATCTATGCGGAAAACAGCACGGTGGCTAGTGGCAAGGCCTCGGTGACATTGGCAAATGTTCATGGCATTAGTAGGGTGTCTCTATACCATGGAGACCTTACAATAGGTAAGCCAGGTGACCTGAAAATGCTGTAGAGCATACCGATCAATTTCAGTTTTAGCTATTAATGATAGTTTTACTGCAATGAACTATTGACACAAAAGTTTAAACATGTTTTAATTTTTAGTTGGATTAGATGGTGGTCTAACAGCCACAATCATGCGAGGAAACGCAGATGTTAAAATATCTAGGCTACTGTCAAATGCTCATGCAGCTGTGATTGCAAACGATGGAAATATCGTTTTGAGACTGGCAGACGATTTAGTAGCTCGACTGAGATTGGAAGGAAAAGATGTTAAAGTTGAAGATGATGTACAGGGTTCTGAGATAAGAGAATGTGACAGTGATGGCATCTTATTTGAAGGTTAGTCTAATAGCATTATAGGACTGTTGTCCAAAGAATGTGTTTTATTGAACTATACCTAATTATTGGTACGAAACACAGATTTCTTCTAAAAAAATATAACTTCTGTAGTTAGTTCAGTAAAAATATTTTGTGATGCAGCCTAAATGAATCATTCGAACAACTAGAATGCTGTTTTCTTTAGATTTGCCACCTGATATATTCATTTTGTTGTAGGAACCTTAAACGATGCAGAATTAGGTAAGGATCCATTAATCACTGCCATAGCTCCAATGGGTGAAGTCACTATTGGAATCCAGAATTGGATACCCAAGTTTAACCTAGATTAAGCTTTATTGGTAAGATTAACTCAAAACATCAATGAGACTACAAAAACAAATAATAAGTTTTATTTTTCAAAAATGCTTTTTTATCAAGTTCTATAAAATCACAGAATATCCCTTTGGTGTGCATCTGTAGAAAGCGATGCGTCGATCATTTGCAGTTCCCGTAAACCCTAGAAATTACTAGATGTTACTTACATGTTTAAAAAATAGAAATCATGGAAGTAATCTTTAATCATTTCTGGATAATAAAGTAGTTATACTGTTTTGTACCTCTAGAACAATTTTTATGTTTGCTTTAACTTTAGCAGAGTCCTTCGTAAGAGTATTTGTTCTTTTCTCCATCAATGCTATCTTCTTTTGAATGAAATCCAATGCCTCAGATAATGTCAATTCCAGAAAAAATCCAAATCCAACTTTGATGAATATTTTTTGGGCATCTGGTCTGAAATTGTCATTGACAGTGATTTTTAACACAGCATGTATGTGTGTAAGAACAAACCAGTGTTCCTCGCAGATGACAAGTTCGACTACCTCGGAGGTTACACTAAAACTACCTGACACATAGCACATTCTGTTAAAAAAATAAAAATATTGCACTTGGCCCAAATTGGGCAGCAGTAGGTGAACACTGCAAATTCAGTATCATAGAATGCTTGATAGGAAGGAAAATAATAGGTTACAAATTATATTTCAGTATAGTTACGAACATTTTAGCATTGACATAGAAATTGCATCCCAAGTCAACTTTGGTTTTCAGCTGCTTTTCTGTTATCTTTGCCATCTAGAATAAATAATATTTTAATGGAAACTATATACGACTACGTACGATGTACGGGGAATGGACAATACCTGCATTCGTTCGATGGTTATCTTCAATTGCAAATACTCTGCGATTTCAGCATAAATTTTATCCCGATGTTCTTGTATTTTTCTATCGAATAAGATAATCCCGCGTAAATAGTGACGCTGATATGTTTTAAAGTGTAAATGTGCATTTCATTCATGGCCAGAATCATGCTTGATGCTGTGTAATTTGATTTCATCCCATTGTTATTGATGAGTTTGTCACACAAATTAGAAAAAAAATAGGCCTATGACAGGCGAAAGGCTAATTTTATTCAATTTAATGAACATACCTTAGGTCCTCCTTTAATTTATCGTTAAGAAAACGTTCATATTTAAGAACTTTCTCGTTAATTTCATAATTTTCGTTCATTTTGGTCTGAATCAGCTGATTCTTTAGGGGCGAAATGTTCAACAGTTGCGCCAAACAGCAACCATTTTGTTTTTATATGACGTCACCTACGTCATGCTTGGGGCGGAGACTTTCCTCTTGATTGGATTCCGGGAAAACGACTGAATTCAAATAGCGATCGCGGAGAAAAGGTAAGCAAATTAGATTTATTTATTTTTTGTTTGTTTTATATAAATAATATTGCGGAAATAATCGCGATTCTTATATGACATTCAGTGGCATCGACTTCGACTATTTTCGATAATCCTAATTGCTTGAAATTTCAACAAAAATGTAATTATGCTAAATAATTGTTATAATGCTACTACGCGCATTTTCTTTAATGTGTATTGATAATTTAACTAAGACTGCATAGATTAGGTAAACAATCGTTAAGAGCGGATTTCTGGAATTTTCATAATTTTTAGACCCGCCACGTACTGTCCGGTTTTTATTCTCATCCCCCTCGCAAATGGCCCGTCCGATTTAAAACATACTTTCACATTGAATAAAAACATTATTTCAAATTTATTTATAAGTATCGGGTTGACAGTGATACTTATTGTAATCACAGTCAGCAGTAAAGCAAATTAAATAGGTTTTTGTAGTTTTCAATTACTTTTACCCAGGCCTCTCCCTGTCCGACAGTGTACTATTTTCACAAACCCTTTCACGGTTCAATGGACGTCCTTTATGGACATCGAAAATTATTTTTGATAAATTTCTAAATACATGTATATATACCGGAATCAATTTTGTTAGTGGCATTTACCCAATGAGTATTTTTCACCCAAATCGGTGTGACGTCACGATATTGTAAGTCCATTTATGGAGTAGCCTTGCCTGTATAGGGAGCGCGGATGCATACCAAATACTGTATTATTGGCTGGGTTAAGATAGTCCCAGTGCATTTAGTCGTAACCTGTAGTCGGGTGCAAATCGCAAAACCCTAGAGATCCATGCGCGCTCCATATATAGACAAGGCTGCTCCATAAAATATACTTGCTCTGTGGTGCATTCGTATCTGTAGTGGAAGTAGTTCCTACTTCCCGGTATCTCTGTGTTTAGCTGTCAAGAGGCGGACCTGCTGGGGTGTGAACGGTTAACGCATTTTGTTTTATTTTAGTTTTCATAATTCATGTACATTGTTTAGCATATTATACGTTCATGTTTTTAAAGTAATTTCAATTGGCCATTCGTCTGTTTTACTGATTCCGCGTGCCTTGTGATATCCAGCTGCTGTGGATCTTCTGCATTCACATTTTGTATACTTGCAAATTCAAAAAGACATATGATCAGATGGCACAGTACGATTTTAATCAAGGAGTACAGAACGCAGCACAAGTTATACGGATTATAGATAAAGAAGATAATGAAAACTATACGGTAATAATGCAAGAACGCGAAGGCGTCGCGCCTGTCTTGGAATTCTGACCCTTAAATGTGTTACATACTTTAGGTTTATGTTGTTAAAGTTACACTTGGGAGGTACTCTTGGACAGTTAGACGTCGTTATAGAGATTTTGCAGAACTGAATAAGCAGGTACGGACGTGACATACCTGTATATTTGGAGTAGATGTAGAATCCAAAAGGGGTCAAGATGATATAACTTTACTTCCACTGTAAAAATTGAGAGCACTGCTCATTCTGATAAAAGTCCAGTAACAAATCATGCTTTGAATTTATGATTACTATTTGTGGTTTTTAATGTGTTTGAACGTAGTTGTTATACCAAGCCTTTACTTATTTATATTTTGCACTGATTTATTGCAGAACACTTCTATCAATTTTTGATAAAAAATAATTCTGGTGTGCATGTAAAAGACCAGGACATAAGCGACTGATAAAATGAGGTTTTCATTCCTTTCACTTCAAATTTAGCTAGTAAAATCGTGGAAATTGGATAGGTCTTTGCTGCCACCAAAGAAAATATTTGGCAATCAAAGTGACACATTTATACAGAAAAGAAAGAATGAACTGGAAATCTATTTGCAAACTGTGATGCGATTGCTGCCCAAAGTACCACCGCCCTTGTCATATTTTTTACAATTTCATCATTTTGTAAGTTAATATTTCCAATTGTTTAATTTATTTCATCATATGATAAATATTTACACAGGTGTTTTTGGCTTATCTGTGGAATTCCATATTTTAGGAAATTCATGGAATACTTCAATCTTTATCATCAAGCTTATTTTTCTCTGGTAAGCTTTGTATATTACATGATTTTGAAATAATATTGTCAAGTAGAAATAGTTCACTAAGCATATCAAAGGAAATGTGCTAATTCTTTCCTAAGTTATCACAACTTTTTTTGAAAGTCCCATAAATTTTAATATTTTTTTAATTAGGTGATGCAATTTTAGCTTCCAAAGACCCATACCCATTAAATCCACTTGTACTTTATGCCTTAAGTGAGCGATTAAAACTTCCAGAACCACCTTGTGGTAAGTATGGATAGTTGAATATCCACACTAATTACAATTATGCCAAGCGATGGTTGATACAAATATGAATTGTATCTCTAATTCAAGATTCTGAAGATACAAGTCAAGATTTGGGTCACTTTTTAGATTTTATTTCTCATCTTGAAGATGCCACGATAACTGGAAACTCTTATTCGGTTTTAACTAGCAATATTGTGCCTAATCAGCTGGGATTTGATTTGCTTCATTTTAAACAATTGCGGAACTTGAAGGTCCACTACTATTTATGTTTTAAACTTTGAAATTTAAACTTTTTCGAAGATATGTTATTGAAAACAATTGCTTTCCAGATAGAATGTTATTCACCACTAAACATTACTGGCTTGGATGCTATACGACAGACACTTGTTTCCTTGAAAATACTTAACTCCATCTCAGCGCTCAAGGTTTTTAATTTGACGTTTACTTAGCTTGATCATACAAGCCTAATGAACTAAATTAACGATAACCTGATAAAAATGTTTTATTTTTAGGAGTTTTTAATCTGTGATGTATTGCATTCTGACTCCAGCAATGAACTGTGTTCAGGTCTTAGATGGCTGCAGCTAAAAAATGCTGATTTTAGTCATAATAGCATAATGGCGATTGATGCTTCAATTGTAAGTGATTTTTTGAAACACCCTAATTTGATTCTGTTGACCATTGTGAATATATTAGATGCAGATTCTCTGAAAACTTGAAATTAGAACGTATTAAGACAAATTAAGCAACATGGCATTGGATAAGCATTACTTTATGGCAGGTGTATGCTGTAGTTACATAGGTTAATTTCTTAGTGCAGGTATCCAGATTATATCTTCCGTGGTTTTGCCATGCAGCTTTAAATTAATTTACACTAAAAATTGGCATCGTTCGTAAAGCAGGCTAGTTCAATTTCCTCAACTTTAATCCATTCACATTTAGCAATACTCTTTTAGAGGCTTCTGCAATGCGTGGAAGCGCTAGACCTCAGTCACAACCACATCAGTGAAATCTGCCACTTGGAATCCCTTCCAGCATTGCAGTATTTGAATCTCTCCTACAACCGCTTCTCTCGATTGGACTCTCTTCATACTTGTCTTGGCAATATTGTCACCTTGGTGTTGGCCGACAACAACATCGCACAGCTGGATGGCTTCGCAAAGCTCTATTCGTTGGTGACGCTAGATCTAACCTCCAACAAAATTTCTCACGTTTCCGAAGTGGTGCACTTAAGCCGGCTGCCCTGTTTAGAGAATTTGACTCTTGTGGCTAATCAAGTTACCATTGCAATTGATTATCGGACACGCATATTCGAGTTATTTGAATCGAGAGCATCCGAAGTAAGATCAAGAGAAGTTATTTTATTACTTGGAATTTTGGACAATTATTAATCTACCATTTACCAGTAAACTCTAAATTCCTCTTTAGAAGTACCCGCAGGGTGCATTTCTAATATTATGCGATGTGTTCTCGGAAAGCATTTTGTTTATATATTTCACCGAATTTAATGATTTGCTCATATGAATTTCTCTTAGATCTGTTTGGATAATGAACATGCCACAGCTAAAGAACTTGGAACTGTTGCCATTCGCCTAGCCCTGAGACGCGGACGTGAAAGTGTGCAAAACCTGGCTCAGTCAAATGTTAACAGATGTCCTACACCAGGCTCACAAACTGAGAGTACTTCATCCTGCAATAGTGAGGTGAAATTCTCTCCAGTAAACGCTAGACTAATTTGTAAAAATTTAGCTAGTTAAAAGCTAGACCTTGAAAACACATTTTCTCGTCATTTATTGATGTACTGGTTTTCTTGGTAGGTTCAGCAGGGGGAAGGAGAAGTAGAAGTTAATACCACAGCAAACATATTGGATAAATTGGAGAACACAGAATCATAACTATGTAAACCAATTTTCTATTCTTTATTTTTTAGCAAGTCATTTGATTGGATGGTTTTTAAGAATCCCTTAGTATTTTATAGCAAATTAAATTTTATGATTTAGAACATGCACCTTAACTTGCAAACAAAAATGTTTGCGCCACATTTCTGTTAGTAATTAATTCGTAATTAAACTACATCGTTTTTATTTTACTACATTTTATCGCTGTAAAAAATACTTTTGCACAGAGATAAATCTGTTCACTTTTGAATGTAATAACGTTGAGGTACAAATGGCATTTTCACTATTTCTGCATCTTGCAACTTCTTACGCACTTCTAATTTCACTTTGGTCCCGACCTGTGTAAGAGATAATGGTGGACGTTAAAGATATGTATGGTAGAAGACTATTCCAATTGGCAGCCAGCATACCTTGGAATGAGCCGTTTGAACATATCCCATAGCAACATTGTACTTAAGGGTTGGAGAGGGGCAGCCACTCGTCACTTCACCCAAATTAGTTCCATTTTCGTCTAGAATCGGTGTATGGCCTGTTATTTAAAATGAAAATATTATCAAGTAGACAATTATGGAACAATGGCTAATCATGTTTAATAGAACTAACTTCTTGCAGGTGCACCATGAGATATTAATCCGACTCGACGTTTGCTTGGCTTCTCTTTCAGCTGCTTTAAAATAATTGCTGCTCCAGGAAAGTCGGCAGTTTCCCTGCGCCTTTTACCTGATGGGAAATGCAGAGGAAACATTACATTGAAGGGCTACATTATATTGCCTTCCAAGTCCACGTTTGACATCCTGGACACCTCATGATGCACTGTATAGGGCCTTCCATTAAAAGACGTTTCCCTTGCCCTTCAAAATTCTCCATAATTGCAACAGTGATAAATGAAATTTAGCTTTTTTATAAATTTTATTGCATATTATATTTTAAAAGCTTTTGTTTTAGACCGAGCAAACCTGTTTTATGTTATATAGTATTTCATTAATAAATTACATTCCACGCCAGTAATGGTCGTTTCAGTTATTTTTGTGCTGCCTTTAAGCTGCCAAATGGCCAGAAATTGTCCAACAAATTATGTATTCCCATGCGTCAAACATGACTTTTTTAACCCGGTGTTTTATAGTTTCGTCTTTATCGTATTTCGTATTCGTCTTTATCACGTCTTTTTGGAAGGCCCCTAATAGTAATAATTCAAAAAATCTCAACATGACAATAGTTTGTCATTTGTGGCCACATGCACCTCCGCAAGATTAAACAGACATCTGAAAGGATAGATGAGGTGTACTTGCCAATAAGCCACGCCAACGATGCTTCAACTGGAGTGGTCTTCTCATCAATGTCATTGCCATAGAGACATAGCCCGGCCTCTAGTCGAAGACTATCTCTTGCGCCCAAACCAGCCAGCAGCACAGAATCATCTTTGGAGTCAAGCAGAGCTTCCAGTATTTCACTCGCTTTGTCTTTTGGAACTGACACCTTCAGAACGAAACAAAATGCTGCAACTTTGTGGATTAACTTTCAAACAAGCTGATGAAAATCAATAGTGCTGCGGTGCAAACCTCCACACCATCTTCTCCTGTGTATCCACAACGTGTAATTCGACACTGTGGCACGCCAGCAAGCGTTCCTTCAACGCTTGTCATGAATGTTAAGCGGCTTAAGTCCACGGTTACTAATGACTGAAGAACTTTGGGCAGACCAGGACCTGAAAGCAAAAACATAAGACATGTCAAAATACCAAAAAGACCCGATGTACTTCCGGAGGCTCATCTGCAAAAGGTAATATTTTTACCGTACTCAAACATCATAAGCATGTATACCTTGAATGGCCACTAAGGCATGGTCCTCAATGACTTCCAATTGGGCATCACCACCTTTGGAACGGAATTCTTGAAGTTTTTTCTGAGAAAAATCGGAAAAGCTTAATGGTTTCATTAGATTCTCCAGTAAACATGAGGAAGGGGGTTTATGACATACAAGGAATCATTAATTTGCCGCAAATTCACACCTGGACATGCTGCAAATCTTTGTTCCTGCAGCCTGCATTTGACACCACGTACAGATAGTGAGGAGTCTTGGTAACTATTAGATCGTCGATGATGCCACCAGCCTGATTAGTATAGACCGTTAATGTCCCTTGGCCATCAGCCAGTCCTTGGATGTCAGCTACCACAAGGCTTTCCATGAAGCGCACACGATCGCCCCCGTGAATCTTAGATTGCAGCATGTGAGACACATCGAATATACCGACATGCTCTCGTGTGTGCTTGTGTGAGGCTGTGATGCTCTCATTGCCGTATTGCACTGGCATCAGATAACCGGCAAAGGGAACCATCTTGCCACCATGTTTCACGTGGAAGTCATATAAACATGTATGCTGCACTTCATCCTATATCAAAAGTTATGCGGTGTCTGTCAGTATAAGCATATTTGAAGGATCGAGCTGTTTTCAATACCTCATGCAACTTTCTGACCCTTGCCATCTTTAGTTGCAAATAAATAGCTACAATGTACATGTACATGCAGTATTGCACCTAGGACTTATTGGGGGATCGAGGGGGTGCACTTGCCTAAAGCCAATTTCCAAAAGGGATGTTTACACAGTACAATTGTTTAATAAACTACATGTAAGTAAGCATCTTATTTAATTTTACTTCTCCTGTATTTTTTTCTTTATCAAATTGCTTTACACTTTTATTTGAAGTGTGAATAAAGTTTAACAATTTGATCGCGGAATTTCATTCATAGACTCAATGAAGAAATTTTAAAAAATATTTCATTTTAATGAAAGAGGGGGAGGGGGCACGTGCCCCTTCGTGTGCAGCACTGGTTACATGTACTCTAAAATAAATGCTTCAATTTTAATATTACAGCTGTATGACTATCTGTTAAAGAATTATGGCATTGGTGAATCAGTTATTTTATGAATGCAAAATAGAATATTGGCTAAATTGTCTACCAGTAACTTTTTTTAAAATTTGGTTATGGAAGCACCCTGTAAAAAATCCCAGCCTGCTTTTCGCATACCATGAATTAACATTGGGACCCCCTCTCAAAAAAATTTCTTGGACTCTTCCTTTGTAAAATTGCAGCACTTTTTCAGTCAAAGGATTAGGAAAAAAAGGAGGCTTGCATTATAGTCGTGTTTTGCTTAAACTTACAGGTGTGGTGGAAAAGCTCCTGAGACCGATCGATTTGCCCGTTATTTTTGCATTTGTGCAAATTCGTGAAATTATCGTTTTATTCCTAATTATAAGGCTAAGCCACTTGTTCGTGTTCATGATTGTCGCGATTCGAGACTTCAAAATTAAAGTCCACTTTGTCAATTAACAAGTTTGTTAATTAGGTCATAAAAATTGCTTTTGTTTAGTTGTCCCCGTGGTGCCCAGATGGCGCTCTGTCGCGTTTCTTGTTTGTACCCGCCATTGTTATTGCAGCCGAGACAGGTAGACATATAGCTCTGAATTTTAATTTTTCTTATTCGCCCACATGGTTAGTTTTTCATTTATCGGACGCAGTTGGGTAAATGAGTTGTTGGGAGAACATTTTGCGTATTTTATATAAACATTCCTGTTGCCTTTGGTATCGTTTTACGCGTCTCGACATGCGCATTTGTTCCTGAAAATAATGGCGGACGGACGCTTACGTGGCCGCGCTTTTTAATTCCCATTGTATCCAATAGATGGCGGTAGCGGTCTGGCTCTTCGGCTACTAGGCCGCTGCTGTTCCGCTCTTATCATTTTCATATTCTTATCAACGTAGCGGAGTCGTTCAAGTAGCTACTTGTGGAGTTGTACATATTTTGAAACTTAAAATTAAAGATCCACCATTTGTTGTTTTGAAAATGAAGCATGTTTGCAGCTGTAGTGTTTAGATGACTTAAATTATTTTATTATTATTTTATTTGATGAAAAAACGTTTTAATAAAATAATTTCGAACATTTCAATGTCTCAGCATTTTACTTAATTTTGAATTGACATGTACCTGTTTCTGATGAAGTTATGTAGAATCTCGGAAAGCACTTTAGTACATGTTCATTTGATGGATCGACTATATGTATAATAACTTTACAAATTGGGTGCGAAGTATATACATATAATTTTGATTTTTTTAAATTTTTTTACAGGTTACTCTGGGTTTTCTTTGATTATTGCCAGATTATAATCAGAAGGCTGTGGTGAAGAACTAATTTATTTGAAAATTTAACTTGTGTCTGTAAAAAAGTGAGAGCAAAATGTTGTACTTGGAAGACTACCTCGAAAGTGAGTCAGTTGTCGAATAAGCTTAAGAGATGGCACCAAGTTCTTATATGAGGTTAAAATTTTTGATGCTACATACATGTATGTTTTATTTGCAGTGATTGAGCATTTGCCTCAAGAGCTCAGGGATCGTTTCACTGAAATACGCGAGATGGACTTGCAGGTTCAGAGTAAGGCTACTTCTTTAGTTCATTTTGAAATAAAGCCATATCCTCTTCTTCTTTGGTAAAGTAAAATAGGTACACAGTTCAGGATGCTAGGTTTGAGGAGGACATATCGTAATCCCCTTAACCATAACTAAACCATCTTATTTCCACAAATATTTATTAAAATAATAATATTGTCTCTTATCAATGAAGTCTTATTAGGTATTATTTAGAATCTCATCTTCTTTCAAAATATAGGGAATGATTTATTAATATTATATAATTGAACCCTTTTCATAGATTCCATTGACAGTCTAGAGGAGCGGACGCGGCAATTATTTGCAAATGCGCGGAAAATGAAACCAGAACAACGTGATGTTGAGTTTGAAAAAATTAGGCAGGTAAGAATGATTACATGTACCTCATGGCCTAACAATATTTATGTCTTCCTCTTTCCATTGTATCAACACGAGCTTCATTATTTGAATTATATATATATATATATATAAATAATAGGATTATTACAAGTCTTTGGAAGATGCTGATGAGAAAGTGCACATGGCCAGCCAAGTATATGACCTGGTAAATTTCAGAGACTGGTCAAAATTCATTGTAATTTAGCACAGTTTTTATTTTACAATTTAATAGTGTTAATTATTCTTAGGTCGACAGATACTTGAGACGTTTAGACCAGGAGTTGCAGAAATTTAAAATGGAATTGGAAGCGGATAATGCTGGAATTACAGAAATACTAGAAAAACGTACGTTTGTGCATTAAAGTCGTTCTTGAGTTGATTGGTCCTAGTCATATGGGTGTTATTACTGAACAATACAGGTTTAGTTAAAACGTGAGCTGAAACTCTTCATTTTAAATATCTCCGTTGTTGGGTGAATAACGAATTAAGAATCAAATTGGCCCCAAATTAAGGATTATACTAAATATATAGCATTTACTATATTTTAGGCAATCATAAAATCCAGCATTATCATGAATAGATTTTAAAATGTGTTATACTTTCAGGATCCTTGGAGTTAGATAATCCTCTGCCAATCATCAATCACAATCATCAACCCAAAGCAGAAAGTGAGTTTACTTTCACAGTTTAATAGGCTTATATGAAATAAACTGAAATGTTGATTTCATTTTTCTAACAGAAAGGAAATACTCATCTGTTTCAAGTTACAATGTTACGAATGGTTCAGAAAAACGCCAAGCCACGGCTGAGAAAGTGCTCAATCCCAGTGCCATTGAAATTATGCCAGATACGCTTAAGTAAGTTCTTGCATTTTTTTTCAATATGTTCAAATTTGTTTGAAAACAGTTTTTCAGTACTTTTTACACTTTTTGCAGAACGCCAAACACAAATACCGCACATCACTCTGCTGCTTCCTCGCCGTTTTCTTCCAATCACGGCTCTCCCCTGCCCATTCCCCCTCAGCCACCTCTTGCCTACGGTCTTGGACACATGGGTCCTGGCAGTAACGCCATTGCTGCTGCAGCGTCTCAAGCAATAGCAGCCACACAACAGGTTATTGCACTTAAAAAGCCATTGTACAGAGCTCCACCACAAAGCATCTCTAAAGTTGATTTCATACTTAGATGCAACAGGGACGGAGGACGGCAAGCTTGAAAGCCAGTTTTCAGGCTGTGAATTCGGGTCTTCAGAGTGTCAACAAGGATTTCGGATTAGGTCAAGTGGCTGGAGCCACACCAGCCACAGCCAGTGCGGCTGCTGCTGCTGTTGCTGCCACTGTGGTTGCTACAGGCTGCACCGTTATGCCAACACCGCCTCCTCCTGCACCTTTGCCCATCATTAGTTCACCTGCGCCAGAACCAAAGCCAAGTCGACAAAAAAAGTAAGAGAAAATACGATAGTGAATTATGTGTAACAAATCTAGATTTTCTGTCCTCGCGATCGTCAATTTTTTTAAATTCCAATTTTCTAGGCAATCGTCCAAATTGCAGCACATGCTGTTACCGCCCGAACCTTCACCCCCACCTCAGGATTACCGCGAGGCAGAAGCTGTGGCGGAACATATGGTCGAGAATGTCGATTGGACTTATGATCCTAATGAACCACGTTATTGTACCTGCAATCAAGTCTCATATGGTGACATGGTTGCCTGTGATAATGAAGATGTACGTATTTCATTGATACTTTTAGGCAACCCAGTGGTAATCTTTCCATAGACTCCACGTAGTTGCGTAAAAATGTTTCACAACATTACAGCTGTACTACACGCTTCCAGCCTAATTAATTTCAAATGCTGTTTTTGTGATTTCAGTGCCCAGTGGAATGGTTTCACTATAACTGTGTGGGTATCACCCAACCACCCAGGGGGAAATGGTTTTGTCCGCAATGCACTGCTGCTATGAGGCGCCGAGGACGTAAAGCTGAAAAATGAGATCGGGGTTCGCTGTGGACGCTTGGGGGGAAAGAAAAACGCCAATACCTCAGTGAGAATGTCGATATTTTTCTTTTGTAAGTTTGCATGTGCCCAACCCCTTTTTTCTATAAATAACTAAAATTCCTTTCATTCCAAGATCAAACATTCACTATAGATTACAGGATCGATGATTTGGTCCTGCGTAGTGGGGCATCAGAATTCCCTGTGTGTGCCTGTGCAGAAGTAGAAATGCAGAGAACAAATGGAGAATGACGCTCTACCACATGAAAATGGGGAAACCATTGTTGCGTTGTCAACCTACTTCTAGAAGTGAGTGGTACAAAAGCTGAGAGGTGAAATGTTGCAGCTCTAACGATGGGACAGATAAGGAACGGCATTTGAAAGATGATTGGCTGAGAGACTTGTACTTGTTCTCGTAACCTTTACGTTGAGCAATACGAAATCTGACAAAGATAAAAATGCGGCTTCATCACTTCTATCCAAATTCAGCTAAATGTCGCTATAGCTGAAGGAAATGCAACTGGGAAGAATTTCAAGATGTCTGAAGATGTAAAATTGTAAAAAAATACTGCATAATTTGATGGAGGCCAATCAACTTCTTACTATCAAAGGTAATTCAATGGTATTGTTTTTGCCATATGATATTTAAGATAGTGTGGTTCTGTGATTGTGACCTTGATTAAAAATATGTCAGGGAAACCTATGCTGGTTGGTTCATGTAATCATTTAACATAGTTTCAGTTGAATATGCGATTGTAAGAGATCATGAAAGGGGAAAATATTCTCCTCTGCTATATTATTTCCAAGAGCGATTTTTCGTTGAATAGTTGGGTAGACTTCTGTGTAGCACAATTTCATTATCTCATTATCTTAATCAAAGCCTGTCTTAATTACTGAGAAAAATTGAACTGACACTTATCACAATCAAGATTTGCCATGAGAACTTACAAAAAGGCTTTAAAAAACTGCCCTATAACTGCTGGATGCTTCACAATGAAACCATCTTGAGGCCTACAGCATTCTAATAGTTCTTTCAACGACATAGTAGGGAAGCGGATGCATCCCATGATTTGTGACACACATGCACGTCTTGTTCGCCACTTAGCTTTCAACCAAACTACGGCTGCATCGAACACCAGTTTCTCACTGTGAATAATAACCTGAAAGCTATATAACCGTGGATACTCAACGTTTCCAAAGATTCATAAATTAAATAAACTTCAAGGTCTTACGTCGGAACGACTAAATGATCATCTGCCAACAAGTGTACTACTTGCAATTGTGAATATTGGATAAATCGTGTTTCGCGTGTCAGTCGAAGGAAATTGCGACAGGCATACTTCATGGCATAATATTTGATGCCTTCAAACCCACTGTTAAGAGCTGATTCATAAACCATCATAGGACCACGTGATTTACATAAATCCAAAAGAAATTGGTTGCATTTCACTTGAAGTCCTGAAAAATAATGAAAGAAAGTTGCAGTGGAACTTAGTAAAATAGTTGTGGCTTTTGAATTTCATATAGTAACAATAGTTGTTTGGCCATGTAACCATTTGAACCTTATTTGAATACCCTTCATTCCAAGCTTTTCAGCCACTTTCAAGACATCATCTAAATTTTTCATGCTCAGTTGTATTTTTCCCGTATACATCCATTGTAAAAGCATCTTGAACATCGGCGCTGCAATGCCCAAAGCTGGATCAAGCTCAAGGCTAACAAACGGAAGCGTGTTATGCATAAAAATCTCTTCAAAATGTGTACTGTGCTGGATCAAGTGCACCCTGGATTATAACCGTGCATATTAGAAAGTATGTAATTAGATTTCTGGCCATACTCCAAATTAAGGATATTAGGTTCAGTATGATACCTGTGTGCTCGGAGAATTGTTTCACCAATTTTAATTTCAACATCATAAAATTTTGCCAGGGGCAATCCCACATCAGGACGTCGATGCTTCAAGTCTTCTAATCCAGAGCTGATGCTCGAGGCATCTAGTGATGAGTATGTGGACTTCTTCTAAAAATTGTTATTTTCAGAAGGTTATTGTTGGAGTAAATTACTGCAATTCATATAAATATTTTCAATCATGGTTTTTGGGTGAGCTGTTTAAAATCACTTCACCACATAGAATTAGTTGGCCGCTAATGCCTTTTGCATTTTATATTACTTAAAAATTTCACATTTACAGGCCCTATAAAAAGAATAAACTTAAAAACATTCACTTTTAGGTAGCTTTGATTTTCCATGCTTTTTTATATAAATAAAAGGAGCATTTTCAAATAATAAGAAATATGGTAGTCACAGGACAAGCAATTCTACATGGATAAATATAAATTTAGCAGTGATTATCATTTCAACCAATACTATGCCAAAAAAGGCTTGATTGCAGTTTAGTGTTTTGCACTGTGCAAATTTGCTCCAAAGCCCTGCCCTTGGTAATCTGACTTTACAGATTTTTACTTCTCTCAAAATAAGTATTTTATGAACACTTTAAAAAATTACAAACATTCTGTTCCTCTGCCTCACTTGACTGTATTCATTCAAACGAATTTCTCTATCTACGTACCTTGACTGTTATTTCGGAATCGCTTTTGGATTTTATGACTGTTTTAATTAATTTGGCTGTCATTTTCTTATCTGTGTAAAGCTGTTCTCGAATGAAGAAAATTTTAAAACTTTGAACGCTAGCGCTCAAAAGCCGCTTGGTCATTCGTGTACGATTCGTATGCAGCGCTGCTTAGAGATCAAGGTGGGCCAATCAAATGCGTCCTAAGAGGCTAAGCCCCTCCTGGTATCAAAGCACGTGCCGAGTCGCATTTTGTCAGTTTCTGTTGTTGTGACCTTATAGCTGTGCTTGTTTGCGGTTCACTTTTATCGTGTGGTTTTCGGTGTCTTCAAAACTTCTGAGGGTACAACTGCATTCCGGTGAGTGTTTGTTTTTCGATCTTCTTATACCAAACCAGGGATTGCGATCGCCGTTCGGAACTCTGCTTTCCATATACGAGCAAAGTATAGATTTACACCAATGAACAGAATTTTCAGTGACATTTATTAAATAAAAACAGGACACAAATAGTCAACAAATAAAATAAAACTCAAACTAGGTCTTAACAGAACACCGGCTGAATATGAATGCCAAATTAACCCCGTCACATGATCGTGCAACAACAGCCATGCCATGGACCTTTGCTTCTCAGGTAGAGCAAGGGGGAATGTTCCGCCCTAGGACGCCTGCCGAATGGTTGGTATTGAAATGCGTTTGTCCCGCTCTGATTGCGACTAAAAAGTATCTGAAACCAGAAAACATTTGCCGTTAGATGTACCCACTGGTAAAATGAGTTGGGGACCTTGTTGAACTTTGATTTACAGCAGAAACTGGCTGCATTTTTGACGTGCCAATGAGTGTTTGTCTGGTGCGTCATAGCACCAAGAACATTTCTCATACTTTGATTGCTTAATTGCTCAGTATGGTTTTGCAAGTGAGTTTATCAAGTTTGGTGGAAATTTTTGAAAATTAACATTGCCTGCTTTTCAGTACCCCAAAATCTATTCATATGGAATTACTCCTGCCACTGATATTTCTTTGCTGGCAATAGAGTAATGAGTTCAGTTAAATCAATTATTCTTTGCTGATGTCAATACTCTTCCCGTTCTAAATAAGTATTTCCACAAGACAAGGCCGTGGAAGCCATAAATCCAATAATAGGTTTTTGATCATACCCACTTGACTTCTTGAATAGCATTCTAATTGCTTCTGGAGTGTGGCATCATTGTCAACTACCAAATAACGTTTTTGTAGGCAAAAATTGGATAAAGGCGTCACAAAGTATATAATCACGTTGAACAGCAGCTATGTGTTGATGGAAATATTCTATACAGTACCTGCTTTTAACTCGGCTATAATTAAGGTTTTTGTAATGCTTCGAAACGTTTTTAGAATTTATAATATAAAAAATCACTTTTATTCTAGTTCATTTTGCTTGGATCAAGGCTACAAAAAATGCTACCCACACAAGTACCAATAAACTCCCGCTCAACTAACCTCATCGTCCTCGTGGATTGTATTCCTAAAATTCCCTTCATCTCCAGATTCGTCAGTGTGGATTCCGCTGTCGGCCACATCTTTCCTTATTCCGTTTCTGCTTCCCTGCTTGTGTTTGCCGTTACTTGCTTTCCGCTTCAGCTGACCGTAGTAGCCTTCCAAAACCTGTGTGTTGGTGTAGCATGGATTCGTTATGCCACCTTCAATTATTGGCTTGAACTCTTTATCGTAAGGCAGTTGTTGGTTGCTGTTCAGCATTTCCACAGCGAGTGACAAGGCGTTCGTCTTGTACAGCTTTTCAGCGGCAGTTTCATACCTGTGGCCGAGCATTTCTACGTCTTCGGAGCCGCATTCTGAGGCACTGTCGGTGGCCTCGTGCATAACGATTTCTCCGCCTGGAGCCGCAATCGATGGCTTGCTGACGGGGGATTCAGAATGTTCGGCATCAATCATGACATCTACTTCACCGCAAAACTGGTAGTACTTGGAGCACTTCATGGGGTCTTCCAGTTGGTGGTAGTGCTGGCGCTCACTTGGTGCCGACGAGGCGTTGGAAGAACACTCTTTCGACCAAGACTGGGAACTCACTTGCATAACAGCTGAATCTGCAGTTTGAGCAGGCCTTGGTTTACTGTGATTTGCTTTCTCCATTTCTTCCTTAAATGGGTTGGAGTTGGAGATTTTACCATGAACAGCAGTGATTTCTGCATCCGTGTTTGTTTGAGATATCTGGCTTGATAAAGCTCCATTAACGGAGACTTGAGATGATGAAGGAATTTCTGTTTTGGGTGTGGCCGAATGTTCTAGTAAATCAGTTGTAGCAGTTTCTTCAATTTGTTTAGCTTCTGAGGCGTTATGAATCTGTTCAGGATGGTGAAGCTTAGCATTATGACCTAATACTGAAATCTCTGTCATGAGATTTCCTTCAGGAAGTATAATATCGTCTTCCATTGATGAATCTGCTATCGCTATGGATTCATGAATCTGTTCAGGCTCAACAGACACTTGATCATTGCCTGGAAGCAATACTTCTGTTTCGTTTTCTTTAGTGGTGCTTGATCGGTTTTCTGGTTTTTGGCTCACTGCAATACTGCAAAATTGTTCGATGTTCTCGTTTTTCTCAGAATGCTCCAAGGGATCCCCGTCTTCGTTGTTGTTTTTAAATTGTTGGTCTTCGCTTTTCTCGTCTGGTGTTGCAGAAATGTTTGTGACCTCGCTTTGTATCATAACTGGAGGTGGGCTTGATCGTTCCAGTTCGCTCAGCTTTGCTTCCAGTGGTTCACCAGGAGATAATACTGGTACATGTATTGTAAGTTGTTCTGGCTCGGTGACTGGAGTTTGGTTTATATTTGGCGTTTCACCCGTTTGGGGGAGATGTTGTTCTGAGCTCATTACATCTTTTGGAGATTCTGTGGTTGGAAACAGCGACTGGATTTCAGGGGTGTCGCCACTGGAGCTTGATGCATTTACAGAGTTGTCAACCTGCAAGAAGCAGACAAATGAGAAATCAGGCCTGATGGGCTGTACACTTGGGCGGTCTGGTTGTGATATTTTGTGAGCAATTGATGTACCCCGCATTCCATGAATTTGAATTCGCTTACATGTAGGCTATGTAGCATGAAGTCAGATTTTTTTTTAATCTGAGGGGTAAAATTTTCTTCATTAGTCATTATTTTGGCCCCCTGCTTGGATGTTGACATCATCTTACCAATGGTGTGTAAGTTTATTCAATGAACAAATAATAAATTTGAGAAGTTTGAATACCAGCGGTTTCGTCGTTTTGGGATCGTCTCGGTTTGAGTCATTCACACGTGTTTCAGGAGTTGCGTTTTCGGATAGTTGAACCTCAGTGTGGGTCTGATCGTTGGTACTCATGGCAGATGGTTTGAGTGTGTCCTGACATAAGAATGGATGTTAATACTTTTTGTGACAAAACTAATATATTCGCAGTTGGGTGCAGGCCCAAATTACCCCAGAATTCGTCCCAGGGGTGATTTTCAGCCGGTCACACGACCTGTCTTTCCGACTTGGCCAGCGGTCGTAGGTGATCCCTTCGCCCCCGATGAAGCCTCGTCTTCTTCGGCGCCGCCCTCGACTTGGTCCGTGCTCGTTCCACCAGTAATAACCTTTGAAGCATAGACAGGAGTGATTAAAGTTCGCTTTCCAGGATGCAGCCAACAGCGTCTGGCCAACTAATTAAAACTTATTACTTTAACATAAGACGTTCGCCAGAGGGACGCAATTAATTACCCAGCTATTTTTTTAATCACTACCGATGTAGACCGGATGCATCATTCACCTTCAGTCCACTCATTACCGTACAATAAGTATCTCCATCTGGTTTGGTAGAGCAATAGCTTTCGACAGATGATTATTGCCACTATAAACCACTTTATACGTTATTGGCTCATAGTTAGTTTCTGAAAAGCATTCATGCGTTGCTTGCTGATTAAACTAACCAGAGTCTGGTGCAAATGATGAACGTGGTTAGGTTAGGAATGTTTTGGGCATGTGTCATGCAGAAAAAATGTAGGATCCATCAGTACTTCCATCTATATTGCCCACGAATGTTACTTGAAATGAGAAATTTCAAAGGAAATGACGCCCACTTATTGCACAAATTTGCCTCAGAATTGTGCTGGAATTATCATAATCCGGCAACTTAATGCTGTTAATGAAGTTAATGTTGACCATTTCGAAGTAGACATGCAAGCCAAACTTTGTTGTGAAACTACATGTACTGAAAATTCCAAACTCCATTTTTTTTCCCCCGGCCTACTCGATGAAGATTTTTGCCATCGGGACCAAACCCAAGATTTCGAAAAAGTGAATTCCGGTTCTTACCTCCGACCAGCGGATTGAAGAACGGGCAATTGTCACGCGAATCGAGATTATGGTCAGCGTTCAAATCAAAAATATCCGGAACTGACTGAAGTGTTCAGATTTGGTGCATCGAGCCGGGGCCAGACTGCTCACGCGACGTTCCCGATAACTCAATCTGGGCTATTTCTCAACTGGTGACAGCGAGTGCTATTTAAAGTGCGCAGAAGTGAGCCTTGGCTCCAGGAAACCCCCGAATTAGCAACAGATTGGAGTCATCCGAAAATGCTCCCTCTTCCCAATGAGGAACGTCACCCTCCCCCCCACCTCCTTGGTACATTGAGTTAACAGCCAAATG
>JAQIXS010002014.1:0-25269 GCA_034700785.1 Rossiulus vilnensis | reverse complement strand
ACAGGGCACATCTGGCGTTCACAACTCGTTTGCGTTCCGAAACGAGATCCACGCGTATGGTGTGCCCGGGGTATTAGTCGACCCAGATTTTAAACTCTTCCATGACTAGCCTAGACAATTTGCCATACCGAACATGGCCGCCAAAAGTAGGCCGATTCGATGCTCATAATCTTTCTAAATGTTACCAAATCTGATAAACAGACAACAGTCTTTCAACCAATATAGCAACATCGACCCATGCCAAGTTCAAAACCATATCAAATTCTCGAGTTCTTCGTTGTTGTTTTTTCCGAATGCGTACATTATTAGAAATACTGCACAAATGTCTAATGATCTGTATGTCAGAATTTATATGGCACATGTTTGGTTTCCTGGGAAAAAAAACTGTCCAGCATGATGGGGTGCCTAACTTAGAGGGGTGTCCAACTAGAGACGTTTCGCTGCATTTGCTAACTCCACCGATAGACCCGTAGAGGAATGTCACATTTTACTCTCCAAACGTCAGAACGGAAGGTGCAAACAAGGTGCGTGTAATGGCAGCAATGTCAACACGCTACAGTGCATGTCAATAAACACTCCGTCCCATGATAATGCCCGTAATTAAACGGCATCATGACATTCGAATTCAATATACATGAAGCCTTTTTGGGGAATTCGACTTTCGATTGCATATCATTAACACAGGTGCTTTAATTGAAATGATGACGTCATTCGAGGAAGTTCCGTGTAAACAGAGCGTTCTTTTCTTATGGTTTTCAGCTAGTCATCTACTTTGAATAGAACGATCAAACAGGATGACGCCCATCCTGCAGACTACGTTTAGTGCATCAGCAGTCCAGGTTTTAGAAACTACTTCTGAAACATGTTTTTTGTAAACAAGTAAACCCAGTAAACAAAAATAAGTATATCCTTATGGCTGCTGATGATCACTGTGAGTATATCTAAACTAAATCTTGCAATTATAATGTCTGATTATGCTTTAAAACCAGATAATGTTGAAATTTTAAAAACTATTTTCATGATGTTGCTGTACTGGAACATAATGAAGATGTTTCTTTACATGTTTGTAATACTTATTATAAGTACGATCACGAGAATTATGATGAGTGTTACTTTTGCGGGAGAGGTTGTTTAACATCCTCTTTCGAAGGCTTGCATATGTATGACGTAATAATATGGGATATTCATTACCTTTACATGCAACTTTTAAAGCAGTCCTACCATGAAGCCTTTCAATCCAACGCAGGATGGCGTGAGTTTACATGGCAAGACTGAAAAGTCTGCCATCTAGTGCTTAAATGTGGCAAAAAACCCATAATCCTCTGCTTAAAAACTAGCATTACGGACTAAGGGTGTGGTATTTTTGGGTGTGCTAAAACCCGATTCGGCCTTGTGCGTGCGAGATTGCCTCTGCAAATCGTTAAGTGCAAATCACGAAATCAGCCTGAATCTGGTTTTAGATGTAGCCCTAAACGCAGGAAACAGGAAGTGACGAGTGATTTCATTAAACTATGCATGAGCGGTTTACATGGGTATTTTGGCTCAATCCGAAGTACTACTTTGGTTCAAACAGCCCCCTTGCCGAGGGCTTATTCAAGGTAGTTCAGCTAGAAAAAATCACTAGATAAGGTGTTTACATGCCTACTTTGACTGGGGACAAAATACTTTAAACGATGCACGTAAACGTAGTGATTGTCTAAAGATCAAAAGTATTGCAAGAAATTGATGTTTTGTTAAAAAACGTTATGGTGTGTAAATTTTATTAAAATGTTTCAATTACTCTCGTAAAAACTGTTTCGCGGATAAAATAATAGCATTGTAATACGTTTAATTAAAATTTCTCAACTGAATAATTTCGACCTGGATTAGCAGATACTTTAAGCACTAAATATTATATCAAAATAAAATATGACGCAATGTTTTTTGTTTTCTTTCCTTACAACTACACCGTATTATGGAGTATAGTTATTCAGGAAAATTGACGTTTTAGTGGTCTTAAACTTGTTTTTCTGATGTGTGGACATTTCGTTGTACAATTTACAATGTACAAGGTAATATTTTCATAATTAAATGCAGGCAGTTTTTGTGCTTTATCGCACGGCATCAATAGCACACCTAATTTCTGCGTGGTTTTCAATTATATTAGTGGTTAGATTTCTTGCTCTCGGTAGTCCATAATGCTAACCAGAAACTAACATTGTTGCCGATTTTTTTGTGTATTTCAATTTGCGAGTGGGTTGTTATATTACTAAAAGTAAGGGAAGATCTTTTATAAAAAAAACATCCAAGTTATTTTTTTAATCAGTTGCAATTTAATTTGCCTTGAAGCTGTTTAGCTCGAACAGTGAACTATTTTGCAAATCAACTTTTAATTAAGTAAGAGTGTGTCTGCCACTTCCTACTGCAAAAGAGCGACTTGATTTACAATGAAAGCATGCAAATTATTTTTCCTGGTTTCGCAATAAAATAGCTTTGTTTTACTTTCTGTGCTGTAAAAACATTTAATTCGTTTCCGTGTTTAGGGAATATCGCGAATTTGGTGACATATTTTAAGATGTAATTCGGGGACGACTGCAACACTGACAACTGCCAGAACTAATCTCATGCGTTATTGTCCGTGTCGACTAATTTTTTAATTAGAACCTTTTAACGCTACTGGCGGTGCTGTAATCGTTTGCTGAGGTAGGATACTAGTGTGTACAAGTAAACTGTCATTGAGTTTCATTTTTCACAACTAATTCAATTTTGCAGAAATCAAATTTGCAGGCGTTAACTAAAAGGTATGAGTGCATACTACAGGAAGTAAACTTTGCAATGATAATGTAATGCATGCGTGACATCAGAAATATAAATGTTTTGTTGGCAATAATTATTTCTAGTTATAATTTTTTCTGTTATTTGTTTCTGTTCTCATCATGGTTTAGTATTATAATTTTAAATTGGAGAGATTCATTTATAATACTAACCATTTACTTTCATTAACTTGTTTAAATGCTACTGAAAGCTGACTTTACATTTATAATATAACTTTGTCCATCAAAAATATTTTTTTTTTAAATTGGATCGTTATTTCTAGTAATAAGTTGTTCTGTTAGTACTTCTAGAAGTTACTTTATGGTTGTTTATTATTATTTTATAAAATTGGAGACAACTTCACCTAGAATGTGTAAAGATAATTCAGCAACTGCATTTTATATGTGTCAAACATTTTATCACTTCATTTCGATAATTCCTTTGACATTTGAAGTAGTAAACAGCGAATAATCATCGTACAAACACAGGTATATAAAGTGAACTATTTTAATAAAAGTAAAGATGAAGGTTGACAATCAGTTCGTTGAATACGGTTGCATTCTTTGAAACAATACTGGTAAGGAAAATTACATGCATGTAAAACAATTTTTTTAATGATATCCTCCTCCACCATGGCCTCCACCTCCTCCTCCATAGCCGCCACCCCCATGGCCTCCCCCATGACCTTTAGCGTAGTCCCCATAGCGTCCGCTTTGGCCATACTGTCCCTTATGATGACCACGCCTTCTGGCCTCGCTGTGACCGTATCTTCCATGAGCTTCGTCATAGTACCCTCTGGCGAATCCACCCCCATTATGTCGTCGACCGTGGTAATTTCCTCCTAAAACCAATGAAAATGTGAAGAATTGATGGGAAATTTCCAGGATTTCTTATTGCCGACATTTAAGCCTACCTGTGCTTTCGACATGATCGTAATGTCCTCCGTTGCCATGGTCGTATGGCCGGCTATAGCCATTGTGGTAATTGAAGCGATTTTGCTTGTGGTAGTTGTCGTGAAATTGACCATCTTTGCCATAGTTTTCCTTATGCTTTTTTCTAGCAAAATCATCCTTCAACCGTCCAGCATCATAGTCGTCCTCGTAACCTCCGTGATGGTCATAATATCTTCCGCCACCTTTGTGCAATGTAAAAACGTTCTCAATCAAAAAAATTGTCACCCAATCTGTCGTTTATACCTGCCATGGAACACACTCTCTCACGATCTATGTTGATTTTTTGTAAAATGATGAAAATGATGACCTCATTCTCATCCACTTATTGATCATATTTTTTTGCTACCATTAGACGTTGGAAATCTCCTCCAAAAGTAGATTTAAGCTACAAGAAATTCAATTCAGCAATGCTGTTGGTGTCCACAATAATGCGGTGGAATCTACCGAATAAAAGTTGATGGAATACAATTTTTGCTGGCAGCAGAGCACTGTGTTGAATTGACCTTAATAAATTTGGGGACGCAATATCATAAGCTAAGCACTTCAAAGACGAATTTATCCCTTTTTCTACACAAATAATAAATAGCCTGCCTTAGGCACTGTTTCGCAAAATAACCAAATGTGAACAAAACGTTGATAAAAATAAATGTTAGTCATGCAAGCATAGTATTTGAATAGCTTAACAGCTTCGGTTATGAATTGTCAATTTAAAAAAATTATGTAAATAGAACCAAACTATGAAAGTACGTTTTAGCTAATTTCTTGCCCTCATCTTGCATCGTGGAACTTTCTGTATTTTCACTCTATTTACTATCTCATACCAATTTTCCAAATACATTTTGTCCTATCACCATTGTTTAGGCTTTTAACATTAAATTAAAATTTAAGCAGGGGTTGTTTTGAATCAAGTAACCTTTATGTCCTCCGCCATATTTCCGCTTTTTGTTGCCATGTCCTCCATAATAGTCTTGGTAGTCCTCGTGGGTTCCTCGTTCTCCGCCATAGTTTTTGTGACCATGCGCTCTTCCTTTGTCGTGGTGGCCGTGTCCATCGTGACCGGTTTTGTGGTTATAGCTCTTGCTGCCTCCATGGGAACCATCGCGGCCACCGTGTCCATGACCATGGCCACCATGTCCAGTTGCAGCAGCGACCAGATAGTCATCCTCCTCCGCCTCTGGTCCAGCGGCTTCAGCATCGCTTTGGGTCACACTGATGAGGACAAAACATGCTCCGAACAGAAATAGCCAGGCAATCTGCATCTAGAATGATTTCTAAATTCAATTAAATATTCTGGTAACCGAAATACAGAAAGCAGTTTAACTTACTTGAATATATTCTTTGTAATATTGAGAAAGGCTCTTGTAAATCTTAGCAACTTGATATCGTTATTTCATAGCTACTACTTACTGAGAGTAGTTTACCAGAAATGTCTGGTCACCAGCGTTAAATGCTGAACTGAATTTCATTTTGTCGCTCACAGCTATGATTCGTTGAATTTTTTATCGATAAATCTTTAACTCACTCACATTCGTTATACATAGAGGCTCCCAGGCAGTATCTTTAAGTGCCAGTTGTTCCTTCTTCACTTGGTTTTTTCTACTGCTCCCCTCTTGATTTTCGATTTGGTTCTGTGATTTTCGCAATTCGCTACCTCCCTTTTATAGCCTTGCAAGAGAAAAACTGCTTTTTACACGTGTAAATTAGCGATTTGTTCATATTGCACACCTATTTTGTCTGTCTTTTTTACCATTTAGTCCACTATTAAAGTATTACAGAACTTTCATAGTCAATTAGAAATGCATTTGGCGAGAAACTACAGTTCACATGACGAAATTGGCATTATTCCTGCTTGATTTGCACTCTCGCGTTGTAAATTGCGGATGTGAATCTGAGTCATATTTAATTTGAAATTAATAATTTTTTAAAAATATATTCTGTTTGCTTCGAATAATATGCCTATATACTTGTAAGCGTGAAACTAATAAGTTGTTAGTAAACTATAGCAATTGATTCATCTCATGGGTAATTATCAGCCATCCAATTTATTAGAGATGGGGTAAAGTTGATCAATTGTAATGCTTTTAAGAAAAAAACTGGTTTCTACGTAACAAGCTCCAGTGTCTTAAGACGGTCACGTTGGAAATTTTTTATCCGCAAACCAATTAAGACTGAGAAATTATGTTCAACCAACCATTTGAGTCTCTTTGGTGTCAAAAGAATTCGATATGGTGGTGTCACATTGTGCTATGTAAAATGGGCATAACAATGGTATTTTAGATGGTTTAAATTGTTTCGTTGCAGGATTCCTTTAACCCTAGTTTGTACATTTTAGCCTTTAGGAAAAATATAATTGTAGTAACTGGTAACCAAATACACTGAAAAAACGCACGTTCGTCATAAAAGGTAATGTTCCTGGCTTAATCTTATGTTATTCAGGAGTTAATTGCGAAACAACTTAAAACCTAAATAAATCAGGTGTCTAATTTCGAGTTAAAATTCTAAAGATGTAATTGTTGTTACAATTCTCTATGGATACAGAATTATGTATTTGCTGAGTGTTATCTTTCGTTGCTTTTAATTTGTGTGTCTAAATATCATTACTTGCCTTTACCGTGGCCATTTAAATATATTTCATCCATTAAATATAGACCTTTGAACCCTCCGTGTAATGAAATCATAAAAACGCTGTCTTAGAACGGTTGATGAAACCATGCTGCATTTTAGATCCCAATATCGCGAAGATTGGAAAATAAAGTTTCATAGTTAATTTCATTCTACTGGTATGCTTAAAACGTATAGGTTGCACCCAGAATGTTTGTATTTATTAATATAAGTTAAGATATGTATAATTATACCTAATAAAATGAAAATAAATGCATCAACTGATAAAAACACTTGAGAAAAATGCAATGATCTGATGCAAGTTCAATTTCGGGAAATGATCTTATAGCGTTATAAACGCCACTGAAGTCACGCATGAGTTAATCTTAAGTTTATTGTTGGAAATGCATGTACCATATAACAAAAAGTTTAATTTATTTGTATTACGTAATGATGGTTTAATTTGATAGTTGCTGTACCTATCTCACCGTTGGGGACATTTTGTATTTAAAGCAAATGCCTTATTAAACATTTTCCTGCCCTCTTTATCATAACTAATGCGCACGAATTTTGAAATATGCAGTGATTTTTATTTAGGGAAAAGGGATAAATATTATCGCGGTAATTGTACATAACATTTTGACAGAGGCAATGATTATGGAATGCCAATGCATACATTATTAATGGTATGGTGTCATAATTGTTAACATTTTAATTTGCATTAGAAGTATGAACAGCTTTGGGAGATAACAAAAAAGAACTGCAGGCATTACTTTTTAGGACCCCGCACTAGTGAGATATGGAACAAACTACCTGCGCAGGTAGTCATGGTCTCCACACTGCAAGAGTTCAGCAAACCTGAGTGCATTAAACTAAGATAGATGTATGCTTCTATACTCTTTCCAATCCAGGAATAAAGTATAGTATTATTATATTTATTATTTAAAACTCACTTTTTATAAACATGAAACTTGAAAACAAAATTGAATAAGATAGTCGATTTATTTAAACTCCTTTTAAACATTGTACAATAATTTAAAACATACGTTTTATAAGTTTACAGATAGTTTTCATATCAACACAGATGAAATGTATGCTTGTTTAAAGTATGATATTCCAGGAAATACGTTGCGAAATATACAGTATATGCAAAGCAAGCTACCATATGATTATACATAAATATTATATAAAAATCATTTGACAGGAAAGGAGTTGGGCTCTAGTGACCTGCAAATCAGCAAACGATTTAGAGAGTATTCCTTGTTCGTGTCCGTTTCAACAAAAATAATAACTTGTACACTGGATTAATATAACGATATTAATGAGCATTTCTGGATGAGTTGAGCCTTCCAGTAGTTTATGGCGATGATATGAAACCCAATGGAAAGAATCGCAAAATTTAGTAGCCACCATAGCCTCCGTGACCACCACCGTGACCATGAGAGCCATGAGAGTCGCCGTAATAGTTCTTATTGTGGTGACCCCCATATCCGTTGTGTCCTCTGTTTGTGCCTCCATAGTGGCCGTGTCCATCGTAGTATTTACCATGATGGTCATCGTGGTACTTGTTGTAACCTTGGTGGTTGTTGTGATGCTTGCGGTTACTGGCATTGTCGTGGTATTTGGAGTGATGTCCATATCTGATAATAGAGATGGTTTTAGCAAGTAGTTTCAAGAATTCATTATACAGCCTGGCCGACTTTAGTGAATTTGGCTTTCGAAGTTTATAAACGTAACATTAAAAATTTGCTTTATCTTAAAGTTAAAATTAATTGCGAAGGTGGAAACTCTTTTGATTCTGTTTGTTTGTCAAATGTTTGTAAACAAGTATCAGTTTAAAATTAAGAGATATTTTCGTTGTAAGCTGAAAGGTGCAGTCTATCTAGTTACTGCATGCATGTATTTTGATGCAAACTCAGCATAATTTTGATGAAAATGTTTGGAATTTAACATTTGTTTTTTATAAGCTAAATAACTCAGTAAATCTTTTTAGCATGGATAATGCATAGATAAATAAGCATAGGAAATGATCAAGCATCATAATTCCATGTTGTACTTTAATGCAAATGCAGCTCAGTTTTGATTGAAGCAAAGGTATGTCTACTTACTCGTCTTTGTGGTACACATTCCTGTAACCGTTATTACGGTGTCCATAATCTCTGTACCCTTGGTTGCCATAGTGATTGCCATGATGACCATCGCTGCCATACCTCGTCTGTCCGTGATTGCGATGACTGTTACCATGGCCG
Source organism: Rossiulus vilnensis (assembly GCA_034700785.1). Taxonomy (NCBI): domain Eukaryota; kingdom Metazoa; phylum Arthropoda; class Diplopoda; order Julida; family Julidae; genus Rossiulus; species Rossiulus vilnensis. The sequence goes on along the minus strand of JAQIXS010002014.1, from coordinate 16,673 downwards.
CCATAGTGATCGTTGTAGTACCTTATTACACAATGCACAAAACATGTTCGTTATTTTTAGGTACTAGTACGTAGGTGAATCTGAACATTGTTTTCAAATAGTCTCCAAATGTTACCCGTGGTCTCCGTGGTTGCCGCCATAGTTCTTGTGGCCGTGACTGCCATAGTAACTTGGACCATGACCATATCCACCGTGGCCTGTAGCAGCTGCTACCAGGTCGCCATCTGTGGCTTCCGCTACCAAATCAGTAGCTGCCTCTGCACTGGCTGCTTCAGCGGCTTTGCTTTCATCGTTTTCCTTAGCAGGCGATGGCAAAGCAAGAGCCAGACTTAGACAAAGCCCCAAGGCCACGACAATTGCAGACTTCATCTGTAAGTTGTAACACACAATAAATGTTCTGTATTCGTGCAAGAAATATTCTTTGAAACTTGTTTTTGCTGAATTGACTTCTTCTAGATTGAACAAAATTCGGTAATATTCTTCAATTAATTTTTTTCAAAAAATATTCTTAGAAAATGGTATTGGCTGTTTACTATTGGTAAGGAGTTTCTTAGAATTTGCTGAAATGGCTCCTCAAACAAATTCGGTAGTATTTTGATTAACTTTTAGGAAATTTACTTCTGCTAACATTGTTACATTGTTATCTATGTTGGAAAATCGCAACTTACTATGCCAGAAGAGTCGAAAATTTCTCTTGCTGTTTGTTTGGAAGCTTGAGATTGCTATGCTATTGCTATCCAGTAACACTCTCCTTTTATACACAATGTGCGTGAAAGTGTTTTTTTAAACTTTCATTGGCCTGCCATTGATTCTGCTCATTGACTTTCGATTGTGATTGGCTCTCTTTATTACTAGCGTGCGATTATGAAGCATAACAAGGCGGCAGTCCTTTTTTTTGTGCCAAATTTAATGATTGAAAGGTGAATTGGTATTTCACGGTGTCTCCCGGTGACAATTGGTAAACAATTACTGATTTTCGCTCGATTAATAACGGCGCATTTTTGATGTGTTGCTGATGTGTTAGGCGCTGAGGTGTCGCTTAATTAATATCACAAAGGAAATCGTGAGAAACCTTGGTGTTTATTGGCGCCCTGCACACTTTTCTACCGTGTCATGTTGAAACGGAAAACGGTATTGTCCAATATTGTGCCTTTAAACCCTCTCCCTTCTGCACCATTATCATCGTTTTCCTAAAAAAAACTGGTATTGTTATGCGTCGTCGCTTAATGTTCAACTTTCAGCTTAATTAATTTCTGGTTTGATAGCATTGCAGCTTTGGGAGAAAAATATAATTTGCTCTGAAATCGTATGGTTTTATGAGAATCAATTCTAGAATTGCTGCGCAAGCATTTACTTGTATATGCATGAAGTCATTTTAAGTGATTATATTTTTTGAAACTACATGTTTTTGCTCATCAAAGAGCTTTTTGCTAATTTCGCTAACTGTGCTGCATGCTTTAGCAGTTGAATAAATCGCACTTACATGGCTCATTTAAAAAAATTATAGTAGCATAATAATTTGAATCAAGTTCAAAATGTACAGCTAGAGACTTAGTATTATTTGTTTCAATGCCCTTATAAAATATTAATTGTATCAAGCACATGTACACAACTACCAAAAATAAAGAAAATAAGGTACATATTTAAGGTAAAAAAGATCACAAATCTTTAAAAAGAATTTGATAAATTTTAGTTACTTTAAGTTACTAAAATTTATCAAATTCTTTAACCTTAAATATGTACCTTATTTTCTTTATTTTTTTAAGTTACTAAAATTTATCAAACTCTTTTTAAAGATTTGTGATCTTTTATCTGGTTAATGAATAAGGTCAAATAGACTTATAAAATTAGCGCTACTCATGGTTGGACTTCACACAACTTCGTTTTACTTTTCTGTACTTTTTAAAGTTTAAAAATTCTGTTAAAATGGTTAAACCCTTTTTTTCCTGTTCTGAATGATGTTAAATTCACATAAAGCAGTTTAAAATATTTGAATAATTAGCTCTTTAATTAGCCATTAAATGTATTTCATAATTATTATTGAATATAATTAATTGTAAGTGAAAATTATTCAGTTTTACATCAAAGCAATTAGAGATTAACGTTGCGAATACATGTATTTCGGGCCTTTCCAGATTAATTGCTTTGTTTCCAAAAACCGAAATCATGCGATATTTTTTGTTGTAAATCTGGCATAACAAAGCTCCTTTTTCATTGTGAAATATGGGCCAAGAATAAAATGGCCTATTCAAGGTTTCGATTCCCCTATTAACCTCTGTAAACTACGCTTGACTACTTAAACATGCGTGATTACATTATCGAAAATTACTAAGATATTAATTGTTGCGAAACAATGCTTCAATTTATTTAATTTATTATTCTGAAAACTGGCTCGCGGGTTTCCAAAATGGTCTTGAAATAATGAGATTTTTTTTTCTAAAACCTGCACTGAAGGTGACTAATTCTAAGAAGGTCCTCCATTACCCGCAGAATTTGAAGGATATGCTCAATATGTTCAATTTTTTACTACTTTAAAATATAAAAAATCCATGTCTAGTCAATTTAGGTATACTTTGTAGGTCATGCAAGGTTCTTAATAGCTATTATGTCAAACACAAAAGAGGAAAATTCAAAGTTATCCATAGGAATTTAAAATATATGAATCACTAAGATCACTAAGTCAAACATGTATTGTCAAAACATATCTGAGTTGCAGGTCATACAAGGTTATTATTTATATTTCTTTTTCTTAATTATATGATACAAAGTATTTATCTCCTTTGTTCATACAAACAGGAAAATACCAATTCTGCATAAATTTGGATTGCATTTATTGTCTTAATTTTTTTCATCTCCTTCACTTTACATATCAAAGTAAAGTTTACCGTTGTCTGCAAATCAAAACTGCAAATCAAATAAGGACGATTATACTTTTTCCATTTAAAGTTATTTCATTAATCATGCCAGGAATTTGATTCAAATGGTTTGATTTCCATGGTTCGATTCCAGATATCAATTCAGTTAATGAGAAGTTCAGTAATTTAAGAATAAATTTGCGAATAATTTCTAGTCTTGGTGGTTTACAAATTACTGCTAAAATGATAATCATTTAATGACGTAATTTACTGAGACTAAATATAGGACAATTGGCATCTAATAAAACTATTTTTGAATTGTAATTAAAAATGTTCTGCAATTTAATGCTCTATTGCATGAGCAGGTAGTGCTAGTTTGCAACAGGTGGGCATATCGTTATAATCGCATATCATTTTCAGAGGATTTCATTGTTTCATTCCCAGTATTGAACATTAAATCACACTGTAAATAGAAAATTACAATTGCGCCAATTTTAAGTAATTTGTACGAAGCACGTAAAATTGGTTACTGGATGGTGCATGTCAAATTAATAATCTAGTGAAATGTATTTTCAAGTATTTTCATACAGGAGCACCCATTAGTAATTTGTTCTAAAACAGTTACAAAAATTTAAAAAACCAATTTGTGATAGCGTTGATTTACTGAAGTTTGATTATTTATTCTCGGATTATGAATGAACTGTATGCTTTTTTTAAGATTTACAGTATACAGCCTGTGAGAAGACGAAATATTGGATTTGTTTTTCTTAAAAAACGTTCTGTCCAACAATCTCTTTTTTACTTCCGTTCGACACAGTACTTGGACAAACTTTCATTGAGTAGCTTGGGAATACTTAATATGCTCTGTATAATGAAAATATGATAATCTAATTATATTTGTAGTCTAAATTTGAGTAAAAATATGAAGTAATGTGAGTGACATTGAATGGAGCTTCTAATATAGTTACAGTGTAATTGTATAACGGTTCCGTCAATAACACCCCATGCAGCTCCATCTATGAGCTGCAATTGAAAGTTAACTACTTTTTTTTTTTAAACCAAAGCTGAGGCAAGTTATTTTAACGTTTTGATATTTGGATAAAGTAAAAGTGTTTCTTATTCTTTAGCTGTAGTAAGTGAGAAACTTTACAGCATTCAGTTTTTAATCGGTTGAAGAAAGGAGTAAAATATTTAATGCGCAATTTCTATTAAGTTCAAATGTTCTGCCATTTTGATTCATACTTCATATAAGTTTAATTTTTAATCTGGGCCTATTTTAAATGATACTTGAGAATTCATGACAATTTTCGTATTTTTAATAAACCTAAAGACTATTTCCGTAATCTTCTAATCGCCCTATACTACAATAAAAAATATCTAGAGCAGTACAACACTTTATGGAGCGAAAGTCTTAATTTCTCAATTGTTTTCAAATATTCCTGGGAAAATAGTTTCACAACACTGCTTTCTTTTATGCAATATGGTTTCGTTTTCAGATAATGTGGGAAAGTGAGTAAGGGGGTGTGTGCTTATTCATCACGTATTTTGGAGGTTAATCTTATCGTATAACAGGTTTTTATTGTTTTTAGGTAATTTGTATTTATTTATACTTCATATTGTCAGTCAGTCTAGTTTGTTCTGTGAAGCTAACACAATAGTTGTTTGTGTCTGTCAATAATTCCGAAAAAGTGGTACGCTATTGTACCTCAGTAGTACAAACTACATTAAATGTAAAATTGATAGTCAGCATTGTTAACAGTTACTATACAGTATTATTCAAAACTTCAAAAGTCGTTTTGGCAACATTTCGACTAGAAAGTTTGCTTGTCTGCTTCTGTCGTTGCCATACGTTAAATGGCAGTTGCAAAATTTCTCATGGTAAGTGAATTCCTTTTTTTCTATTGTAATATACATGTACTAGCAGGGTTTGCAGTGCAAGGCAATCATATTATTTATTTAATTGTAAACATCCTTATTCTCATTCAGTAAAAGCATTTTGATAGTTTGTAGCTTGAAACATCTCATTTAAAAAAAGTTAATTCTGTGATAAATAATGTGATATTTATAAGAATTCATTGACATTATTGATAGTAAAGCTTAAACCAAGCCTTTTATTGACAAGTTCCAACATCTTCTCAATATCGTGAAAGAGTTGGATGTTAGGTTGCGTTTTCTTTGCACATTTGGGATTTAACTCTGCTTACCATTTTATTCCGAATACTTTGCATTACCTTACCTTTTGAAATGGTGTAAATTTTTCAAATGAACCATGCATGACAGTAGCAACTAACAATGTCTTGTTTACAGTTTGTACAAAAAAATTAAATTAAATACCGTGTGTTTAATCAAGAATAAATAAGTTTGTAAAATCAAATATAATAAAACAAAATATTAGTTGCTTTGTGCGTTGTGTTTACTTGTGGTATGCTCTCCATCCCTTTAACGTACAAAATAATATATATGCTAATAGCCTTATCAATTATTTATATCGTAGAATTACGGTACTAATTAATATCAATTAGTAAGTTTACAATGTGTTTTTTAAATACTTTGTTACATGTAATTGTAATTGTAAATGTAATTACAATTTGTCGTTTTCATCATTGAAACAATCTTTGTTTGACAACATGTTAGATGTTTAATACATTCATGTAGCATTTACCTAATGTACAGCATGTTCTACATCTCTTAAATGTATCATATTACTCATTCAATTTACATTATTCATGAAATTTACAGAAATTTTTGTATTATGCAGTGTCAAGCTATGCCAATAGAATTGAAATTAAAATGAACAATTTTTGGTACAATGGGGAATATAATTTAACATCACGTAAAAAATACTTTTTAAACAACTAATATGGTCTTGTTAATTTACACTCTTTCTTTTACGTTGGGTTTCCGGAAAGGCTTTAGTTGCGTAGTGGACTGTATTTGCAATTCAAACTTGATCAATAATGTTCACACTACTCCTCCTCATTTTACATATACATGTAGATCAGCTTTGGAAATTTTTATTAGAAAACAAAAATACTGTGGAGAATTTCAGCTGTCTTTAGCTAGCCTCTAGAGATTGTTAATTTGTGGTTATCTCGGCAAGCAGCACAGAGAGTTGCAAAACATAACTTAAATGTGGAGTGACTTTATGATACGTCAGGCTGTGTATTGCCTATTTATACCAGGCGGTGTTAAGCGGTGTCAGTGTGTTGGCTCATTACACGGCCAACCAAATTGTACCTTTATTTTTGCAGCGAAATTAACTGAATGGAAAACTTCCTTTTGCATGCATGACCAGGGTTGTAATTTCAAACCTGCGCAATACGTGATTTATATCTGCACAATCGTGTAACAAGTTGTAACGTCCTCGCCCTGTGTCACGGTTGAAACAATCAGCCATGCAATCACTGAAGCTTAAAACTAAATGTTGGATAGTTTGTACAGCTCGTAGTCTATCTCCTATAGAAAAATAACGTTCCAAAAGTATGTCGTTCTATGGCCATGATCACAATATTTTAAGGGCAAATTCCCTGCATTTTCATACCTTTGTGTGTGCTTATTTATGGCATTTATACTGATTTCGAAAACAATTTGGCATTAAATTAAAGCGATTCTTTAAAGAACAGACTTCGTTGTCAAACAAATAAATCGGTAAAATAATAATACAATAACATATTTTGCGGGTACAGGAATAAAAATTTCAGAAAAATAAATTGATCGTTAAGAGAAAAGACGTCATTGTTAATTACATGAATGTTTGTACTGTACCATTATAAGTTGAACGGGAAAATAATACTGCAAGAATAATTTTTAATTTAGGGAGAAAATTAAAGTAAATTGATCGAGGAAATGTTTTTTTGGTGGTGATACTTTTTTGGAGCTATTTGGATCATATAATCGTAGACCGGTGAAATTAAAATATATCCTACCTGATGGATATATCTAATACGATTATTCGATATATATATATACCTGATGGAAAATTAAATATGGACATGTCCAGAAATTGGCTATGAATGGACTTATCCATATATGTCTTTACATTATTACACACATGTCAAAATGTTAGCAGAAATGGTTATGAAATATACATGTATCAATATCCCCATATCGGTAAAATATACATGTCACACAGCAACTTAAAAGTATATTAAAGTTTAAATTTCATTTGTATTGGCATGTATTATTTGCATAAGAGAAATGCTATTATATAAAAACAATTTATAAAAATCAGATCATATTTTCATCACAACGTTGTAATTTAAGGATATATTAATAAAGGGAACTTTAAGTGATGTATTATTTTAAAACATCGCAACTGATTTATGTAAAATTAACACTTGTTATCTATAAAAAATACCCTCAGCTCTGAATTCACATATGGAATAAAATAGTTTTAGTGTGTACTATTTTCCACATAGAACACACAGCCAGTTATATATGGCTTCATCTGACGTTGCCATTCACGACGTTATGGCATATGTAACCGAAGACATTACCATAATTAGCTTTTCCACCAGGCCACCAATATTTTAAATCGTGATTCAAAACCAATTAAACACATTGTATTTTGTAATCAGGCAAGGCATGTCATAAAAACTGAAATTTTATTCAAGCAATAACAACTCATAAATATCAGCTTAAGGAAGAAAACTCACTACAATAACACGGAAATAAATTTGATACCGATTTCGTCATATTGATCTCCACCCAGAACCGCAAACACCAAACCAAACATGCCAATAAAATTTTTTTAATGGTTGGTTTTACAAAATAAATTTCAATACGGTTAAAGGGTTTTATTCTGGTGCAAATTCACCAGTTGCTCTGAACTGTGGCAAGTTCTGCTTCTGTCAGGCAACTTCATTGTCTTTCATTCTCGATTGGTGACACACTGCTCTGGTTATTTATTGGCTACAATCATCGGTGCATTTTTTCGACTCTGGACAGTTTTTTCGCCGAAAATTCTTCCAGGCTCTGGTATCTGAATCGTAGCGTTTCTTGGACGCGCATGACAAACAGTGCGCACCAAAATGGATGACAGGTTAACAACTGGCTTGCGAGAGTGTAGCCGCAATCTCCAACCAGTGCCATAGACACCCAAATTAATTAGTGGCATAAAAACTGCTCGAATATGGGTCGCCATGCGGTAACAGCTTCCATGACGTTGAACTTATGCAGTGGAACATCCCCACGTAATACGAGTGTACAAAAGTTGATCCATCTTGCCGGCAGATTGCACAAAGTAGATTCCACACCAGCTATTCGCATCTTCCTCTTCTTCTTCGCATTATTCACAGAAATTAAGGAGATTTAGGACCCATTAATATTCCAGCAGCTATGCGGGTAAGACCAATAAGCCCGCCTTGTGGGTGATTTATTTCGTTATATTAGATGAATGCCTTGCCTTCTGGGAGATAGGCTTGTGGGCTAACCGGCAGGCTTTATCGGTCATTAATTTTCGAACGTTGGGCTTGACCCGAGCTAATTAATTACTTTTAATTGCTCTTAAAACGCTATTAACACTCTTGGAGCTTCCAACCTGATAAGGCCAAATTTGATAAAGAGTATTAGCCTTTATTTGAATAGGTATTGCTGTCAATTTGCTCTGGAATAAGTCGATTTTTCTTATAAAGAAAGCTTGCTAAATTAAGTGTGGGATTAACCAGTAATTATAAAGCTATAACTTTTAGAGTAAAACCTCATTCATGAAACGTAAATGAAGTTTAGAAATATCTTGACTAGAGTTGAGTAACGTATTGTTCCCAATTTTGGGAAATATGTAAAATTATTCCAAATTTACATAACTTTTTTAAAACTTGTGCCTGGACTTTAAGATGCTTATGATGCTGGTTTAGCATATATGAAGTAAATTGTGCAAAATATTGGTTAATTTCAAATTTATTCCAAATCTGCATAATTTTTTTTTATAATTGGCGTAATTAAATGATGTTACTAATGAACTTTTAAGATACTGCACGTTGCTAGCAGCTGTAACATTTTACCGGGAAAATTGGCGAAATTGTCAACCTGCTGTAGTTAAAAAGGCTTTTAGTCAGATTGCGCCAATCCATTTATAATTAAACGCTGTAATCGTAAAAAATACCATAAACACTCGCGTAACTTCAAAACAATTAAAGTTTAATGAGATGTTGTTGACCATAAACTTCAATTTTAAACGAGTCATAATCAATTATGCATCCCGTATTTGCGAGAAATTAGTGTATCCGGCCGCTATAATGTCAATTTTGTTAGCACAGCACTTCCCTCGCAATTATGCGTTATAATTTATTTCACCGTTTGGCCTTTGTTCCTAAATACTCTGCATTAAAGCCAGCAAATCCCAGACTCACGTATTTTGCACACTTTTTGTTTTCATTTCAAAAAATGTTGAACCATTGAAAATTGTCGAAAAATTATTCGTAATGGAGTTGTAGCTTTTATATTTAAATGTGTATTCTTTGGCTGAGTGTTTAAAATTAGATATTCGTCATGCTCATTGAGAAAATCAACACTATCAAGATTATTTATTATTATTATTATCATCATCATCATCAATATTAATTCGGCTTGAACGCTTAGCCATAAGTATGCCGACTACGCAAAAAAGTACTTCTTGTTTCAAATTCTTGTTATAATTTATTTTCTCCAGTCTAGAATTACTCGTCCGCTAAGATCTTTGTTATGTTTGAATTATCAAAATATCCCGTTTACTTATAAAGAACAAATTTACGCGACCGTCCAAAAAGGGTATTTCCTGCAATTCAATTTTACATTGCGGACTGCATGACGAATTTACAAATTTATTACCTTTTTTTAAAAAGAAACGGGACAATTTCAAATAATAAAACTTAAGACTATTATACAACCATTTCTACTCGGGGAAAAAAATGCACATGGCACTCATAATAAGTATTTGAAGCTAAAATGAATAATTTGTTTGCATGTTGGGCATCCTTTTGACTCACCCTTAAAAGCAAATTAAAATTGATAATAATAATAACTATGTATTATTATTATTACTATCAATTTTCACCTTTCTAATTTAAACACTTAGTCAAAGAATACACATTACGCCGCAATACCCCACGAGGAATTGTTGGCCATTAAATGCTTGGATCAACATTTATAGAATTATCCATTATAACTTGTTGTTCATTTCTACTTGTACCAGTAGGATTTGCATGGAATTTGAAACATTCATTTTATTCAAGTTACTTCGTTACGTTCATTTTATCCGAAGGTACTACTTTGGGCTGTGGTCGGACTATCCGCGATACTGTTTGTCCATGGCGCCACCACGCACAAAGCCATCCAGACCACCGCCTCTCTGACCGTCCGCAATGCGACCGCCTCCCACCCCGCACCAGCGTCGAGCACCACGCCGGAAATCAGCATGGAAGCCCCGAAGCCCACCGCTACCAAAGCGCCCACATCTCCTCAGGTGCTTCGCGTGCAGCGAAGCACCAAGCAGCACGCCCAAACCGCTTCCCTGCCGTCGAGGAGCAGCGAAACTCAGCTGGCAACAGCTTCGGTCTCGGCACCCACAACCACGCCCAAACCTCCCAGAAGGCACCGGAAACGCCATGGCAAGCGCAAGACCAGGATGCACAGACACCGCACAACAACCCCGGCAGCTCTGGGCAAGACCATAACAGACCACAATTTCACTTCCTCGGCCTCTGATGCAGCATCCACCAAGAGCTCCAAGGACCAGCCTGCGACCAACCAAGAAGAGAAAGCCCAATATTATCAGGTCCCAGAAGCGGAAACGGAAAAGCCGGAATACTACACCTACTCACTGAAGTCCACGTACAGCGCCAAGCTGGGGGAACCCGGACCAGAGTTCGCATCCAGCGAGAACTACGCCCGGAGACCGGTGGAGGACTATGAAGAGGCCGAAAGCAATCATGATGTGAAGACAGATGCTGGCCATGGGACCAAGGCTGAGCCCAAGAGGCAATGCAAGCGGATGCTGAAGCCCATGCCACAGTACATCCACTACGCAGGCCAGGTGGAAAAGTCCTCCAACTACGGATCTGGACCCATGATGACCTGCTACGTGTGTGGCACCAAGGACGACCCCTACTCTGATGGAGGTTTCACGGAGGAGTGCAGCTACAGTCCGTCCAAGCAGTACAACATCCTGGCCAACTTCGTGAACGATCCACCCAGAAATCGCCAAAGGGCTGACCAATACACCGACCAGCCGTACGTGGGCAGTGCCACCAATGACAAGCTGTATGCCGGGAAGGGCCACACGCCCTACCTCACACAAGCTCAGGGGTCCAAGGCTCATGTGAGGCCCACATACGACCAGTACTACAACGATGGGTACCAGGGTGAGGAACGATTGCCCCAGGCCACTAACCACGGGGGAGGAGGTGGAGGAGGATATGGTCATGGAGGTGATGGAGGAGGTTATGGTAATTTTTTTTTCGCATTTATTTATTTTTCTCGTTTTTTATGCATATTATATCGCTGTTCCTTATCACTTACTTTCACTTTATCGGCATTACGCTCATAACGTTGAGCTTTTTTTTGCCATACCAATATTTTTATATACCTTCAAAAATCGTCAATAATCACAACAGAGAGAAGAAAAGAAATACCAACAATTAATTTAATAAAAAAATGCATTTAACAGTTATTCATCACCCAATATCTCACAACTTGCAGCAATCAGTAACCCTTACTAGAACAACGATAATATCACACTAAATCATTTCATCAAACTCTCAGATAAATATAAAAAAGGATTCCTATCGCACCAACCACCTATTAAGCTTTCTCTATTAACTTTTAATTTGTAGCTGTATTTTTTTAATCCAAGTTTAGAAGTTTGTCAGGTATGACAATAAAAATTGTCGGTATTATGTATTGTAATCTGCTTTTTCCATAATAATTTTGGCACAGGGTATATCAAATTCATAAAAACTGTTCCTTAGTTTAGCTGTCTTATTTTTAACTGTAGTTTTATATTTATTATGAAGTGAATATTTTTTTCTCCTGTTCTGCAAAGATTTGCTTTCAGGTTTTTTATTCCTGCTTATCTCTAAATAATCTTCTGAGCTCTAACCTTTTGAACTTCTGAATATCTGAACTCTAATTACCTGATAATTGCTTGCAAAGCCATGCATCTCGATAGCATACCTGAAAAGGCTTTCCACCCACGCAAAAAACCCGCGTTTTAAGATTTTTATTTAATATATACAAATTGTATTTTATATTGTATAAACTTAGCATCATTTTTCTTATACTTCATAAAGGAGGTGATGGAGGAGGAGGTGGTGGTGGGCATGATCAGGGAGGCAGCGGTGGTAAAGGGGCTGCCACTGAGAAGGAAACGTGCAAGATTACGTACAAGGGCAAGATGAAGTGCAAGGTATGCGGAGACCCCAAATCGGACGCCGTATTCTCCGAGCAGTGCGACTACGAGAAGGACGACCCCAACCAGCAGCGGACCGCGTCCTATGACTACGGGAACAGAGGAGAGAAGAGCTACAAGAGCCCTGACAGCGGCAAGGTGAGAGTAGCATTAGGGCGAATAAGGCTGAGCATAAAGTATGCACTCCATGCAAGAAAATTACTCATGCATTTTTACTACAAATACTTATTATCATTGCTCATCGTATTTTCCTCAGTGTAGAATTGGTTGTCCACTAGTTTCGGGTTTGATTTAGTTATTTCAAAATGTTTATTTAGTTATCAAAATGTTACGAGGCTGCCACAAACTAGGCTTTCCTGCATGGCAGCTTTGCATTGCGGGTTGCATAACATGTTTTTTTTTTAATTTCTTATTTTTTTTGGAAATAAACGTTATGCAACCCGAATGCAAGTTTTGCTTGCAGGGCGCCAATATTTAGGCGGTATTTATCAATTAAAATAAGTAGCTTATTTGAAATAAAAATGTACGATTAATTTTTTGCTTGCTAGGCATGTGTGGTGCAGCTTAAGCCTCTTCATTTTGTTGTCCGATTAATACTAATCGATTTGTCTCTGGTTCATCCCTAGGGAGGAGATCACGGAGGGAGTGGAGGTGGAGGTGGTGATGGGGGCTACGGGGGTGGTGGCGATGGAGGCTACGGGGGCTACGGCGGAGATGATTACGGCGACGGGAATGGGGGCTATGGGGGCTACCCAGATTACGGGGGCTACGGGTCCGGAACTGGGTACGACCCTTACTACGGCGGAGACTATGGTGGTGGATCTGACGGAGGCTACGGCAATGATAAACACGATGATGGCAAGGGCAAGTCCAGCGGATCCCACGGGAGTGACGATGGCAAGTACAGCGGAACCAGACAGACCCCAGATTACCAGGAACAGCCCCAGGCCTCCAGCTACTCATCAGACAAGAAGGGCAGCAGCAGCGACAACGACAAGAAGGTCTGCAAGGTGGTCTACAAGGACTTCTCTTCTTACTACGACTCCAAGTCCAAGGACAAGTCCAAGCCCAAGATGAAGTGCACGGTCTGCGCCAGGAGCGACGGATTTGGGGGAGTAACCGAGGAGTGCACCTACAATGGAGGGGGGGAATCTGCTGCCCATGGGAATTTCCCTTCAGGCAAGGATCTGTCCTCGTACTTCGAGCCCCCGCAGCTGGAGAGATTCTACTCGCCCAACTACGATGAAGATCGAGATTCCTACTACTAGATCCGAATGTCCAAAAAAGTAAATATATAATGTACATTATAAATATTGCATGATATGCCTGCATCTAAATTTCATGGTTTTCAGCCCCCATTTTACCCTCTCCATGTTTCTGCTGACTCACCCTTTCACCTCTTGACTTTATGCTCTGGAGGTTGCCCAAGGTCTTTGAGGATCCTGAATAAAATATCTGCAATTTTTAACGTTTGACAGATGAATGATGAGGTGTAAGTTGTTTTCCGTTTTATCCGTATTGATAGTTTTCAGTCTAGATTCGCAGACATGAAATAGCGATATATACCTGAGGAATAACATTTCTATTATAGTCTGTTCGAAACTAGAATTGACAGGGAATTTAAATGGACCAATAGGATGCATGAGCCTGTTTGCGATTAATTTTTCCTGTCCCATGACTTATTTTTCCTGTCCCATGACTTATTTTCCATCTGTTGAGCATTTTAGCTGAAAGTCATAATCAATAAGGTTCAATAATCAATCTTTGATTGCTTTTGGCTAAGTCCATTCTTTTGTTGAACAGACTGAAACCTTATTTTATGTATGGATCGCTCTATAGATCGAAAATCATGAATAAACTTGCGTAGCTTTTTCTCAATTGGCTCTCAAAATTGTCAAATTACTATAGTCTGTCCAAAACTAGAATTATTCTGGGGAATTCAAATATACCAATAGAATGCAAGAGCTTGCTTGCCATTAATCATGCCGGTCCCATGACTTATTTGCCACCCATTATGCATCGGGATGCTTTCTCTAAGCTGGAAAATGTCATATATAAGCTAAATCGCTCTCATTGGTTAAAGCTCAGTTCGATTCTAGTTTTGGACATTCTATAATGTATTCATGAAAATTCATTGTCCATTTCTGGTAACGTCACATTTTATTGCCCTAATTATTGATCTCAATTTTTGGATGAAAAAATAAAAAACTGGGCTGGAATGATGTACAAAATAATTCCCCAAATGAAATAGTTTTGCCCAATTTGTGCTTTTGTTCTGAGAATATTTGATGGCTGCATTGCAACATTTCTCTTCTAACAACCCCTGTTGACCTACCAAATTCATCCAGCACAGGATGTGAGACATATCAAATAATCATCTCGTCAGCGAACATTGAATCATTCAGAACGTTTTGGTAGGTCCTGTAATAATAACTTGGAACTCTAACTCAAATACTTAGGTTGTCTGAATGCCTGATTAGCCTCTTTCCCATTTGAAATGTGTTGCACCAACGAAAGATATAATGCTGTACAAACTTGATTATTTACTTTTTTCAATAAGTTCTTATTGTAATTTTTATTTAAATTTGCGTCTGTTTCACGCTTGCTTGTTTACACATTTGTAAAATGATCAGGAAATGAAGCTCTAGCAATACATTTTGCAAACAGTTTTTGAATACCATTTATGTACATTCGATAATTGAGCTTCATGTTGTAAACATACAAACATATTGTGCTAATTGGGTGATTCTGATAGAATAAAATATTTTATTTTTCAAAATATGATTGATTCTTCATTTCATGCATGGAAACCTGCTATAAATAAACGCTATACTGACTATACAGGGTCATACAATACTAATCAAAACTCCGAAATAAAACCAGATACAGTAAAGGAAACCTATCCGGGTAAGCAATTATTTATATATTTTCATTTATAAGTATTTCAAAAAATATAGAATAATTTGCGTTATTGACTGTTTTTTAAATTTCCTGTGGTGCTTTTTTTCTCCCTACTGAAGTCATGGTTACTCAGTGCGCCACTATGCCGCATCGGTTTCATTTCAACATCCCAGTAAACGAAGGCAAGTTTTAATTTTTTCAAACAAATATAAGTTCAAGATTCATCGTGAAAATTATAAAGGATTTAGTTTGTCTATTATAGCAATTATTTGCGCTTCAAAAATAACGTACATTAAGATAAATACATAGAGATAAGGTTTACACAGTTGACCAGTTCAATTTTAACTGAATTTCATTGCAAATGATGGCGTTTAAGTGCTTTGCAAGGGATTTTATAGACAAAAGAGGCCAAAAGCTCTGAGGAATAAGTTTATGACATCCATCATTTCAAAATTTGTTTCCCTCCTCTTCACGTCACGTGATGCCACAGGAGCTAATGTTCAAACTTTGACGGCGCTAGGGAAAACGGACCAACAGTTGTGCTAACCGTCGAACCGATGGGGAAAACGAGTCAGTGGCATCTGGCATCGCTGTAGAGCGTGAACAAACAATGTCGGCTACTTTGTGGTATCGTGGATTATCGGTCCTGTTTCATTTGGTGAGTGAAATTTGCGCATTTCTTTCGTTGTTTGGGCGATTCGTTGCGTGCGCTGTGGACATAAGATGTTGCTGGAACGCTGACGAAGCCTAATCGCCCTGAATATTTCGCGTGGAGCCGAGATAAACTGGGGTTGGAGAACATGTGTCGTGAATTCCATTCTGGCAGCAGTCTCCTGTGTTGTGCCAGCTCTGGGGAGGGTTTTGATGTTGAAAAGCGTTATGTCCGATGATCCTGGCTACTGTTTCTGGTTTAGGTGACACGTGAATGGGCGCATGTTTTCCGGTGTGCTAATGGCATGGTTTGGACGGAATTTCGTTGCACCAAATGAGGTCGAAAGCTCACCCCCTCCTCCCTTTGCCCTTTGACGCTTTCGCTACCCCTATAAGCTTGTTGCTCACGGCCAGACATAGGCGTGCCTCATAATTTGTTTATCGAACTTTTTTTCTTCTTACAGTTAGCAATTTTTGCGTGCCTGCAAACGAGCTTTATTTTTTGTTAGCCATTGAAAATTGATATGCCCACGATATGTGACGAAGTTTCACCAAACGATTGCGCCCTACAAATCCGTTTGCAGTGGTGCAAATCGCAAATGTTGTGTGCACCGATTGACCTTCTTTCAATGAAAACGTTTGCAAAAATGCGGTAATAAAATTAAGGCATGAAAACTCCCACGCCTGTTAACCTCGCAGAATGTGCACTCTACCGTGCAAGCTACCCTAATCAGTTCATCAGTACTTATTATCCACTTAATAAGCTAACCTTGATTTTTTGCGCCCTGTGTGCTATATGCGAGTTTTGAGTGGTGTTTTTGCTCCTTTATTTCCGAATAATTTCACTTGCCTGGACAAGTACGTAATGATCTAACATTGGG